>JAPVLO010001530.1:0-77176 GCA_027257055.1 Cephalopachus bancanus | reverse complement strand
ATATCCATGGGAGGATTGGTTCCAGGACCAGTCTCGGATAGCAAAATCCGTGGATGCTCAAGCCCCTGATGTAAAATGGTGTAGCATTCGCACATCCTCCCACATACTTTAAATCATCCCTAGATTACTTATAATACCTAAAAGAATATAAATACTAAGAAAATAGTTGTGATGCTCTGTCTTTTATTTGTATTTTTTTTACTGCTGTGTTGTTATTTTTTAATGTTTTTCCTTTAATATTTTTGATGCGTGATTGGCTAAGTCCGTGAATGCAGAACCCATGATATGGAGGGTCAGCTGTACTAGTCATACCTCCATTTCTTTTCATTAATTAAGTTTTTTGAGTCAGAGGTCTCACTCTGTTGCCCAGGCTGAAGTGCAGTGACACCATCACGGCTCACCACAGCCTTGATTTTCTGGGCTCAAGTGATCTTCCCACCTCAGCCTCCAAAGTAGCTGGGACTACAGGTATGCACCACCACTCACAGCTAATTTTTTGATTTTTTGTAAAAATGAGGTCTCGCTATGTTGCCCAGGCTGGTCTTGAACTCTTAGGCTCAAGCAATCCTCCTGAAATCCCAAAGTGCTGGGAATACAGGTGTGAGTGAGTCACTGAACTCAGCCCATGTCTCCATTAAAGATGGGAAAACCAAGGCACAGAGAAGTTAAACAATGGTACAGTGCACAGCCGGGCACAGTGACTCACGCCTGTAATCCCGGCAGTTTGGGAGGCAGAGGCAAGAGGATTGCCTGAGCCCATGGGTTCGAGACCAGCGTGGGCAACATGGTGAGACCTTGTCTCTACAATATATCAAAAAATTAGCTGGGAGTGGTGGTGCATGCTTGTGGTTCCAGCTACTTGGAAGGCTGAAGCAGAAGGATCGCCTGAGCCCAGCAGGTAGAGACTGCAGTGGCCATGAACATGCCCCTGCAGTCTCCAGCCTGGGCAATAGAGTGAGACTCCGACTCAAGAAAAAAAAATGGTACAAGGCACAAGTTTGAACCCAGAGAGCCAGATTCCCATCCCACACACTTAACCACTATGCTAAGTACACATTTATTACAGACTAGAAAGAGAAGTGTCAAAACGTTAACAGCAGTGATCTTCAGCAAGAGATTATAGGTGGTTTCCATTGTCTTTGTTACACTTTTCTGTATGTTCCACAATTTCCACAATAAGGTATGATTTACTTTGATCACTGGGAAGAAATAAGAATTCTTTTAAAATAAGAATAAAAACAAATGCAGTCTCTGGTCGGCAAAACTTCACTCACCGGACTTGAGATTCGAAGCCTTCCCTTTGATGCTCAGACCGGCCTCATCCTGCTCACCCTGGCTCCTGCTGGTCCCCCTCAGCCTCGCCTCCTTGGGAAGCAGAGGGATAAGGGCCCTCCCCATTCTCGGCAGTCCTTCTTCATCAGTATTTGACCAGACCTCACAGGTCCGAAATGACTGCTGGGAGACAGCTGCTGCCCCCACGCAGAGCCACCCCCCGCTCCGCGCCGCCCTGGTTTCACCAACCCAGCATCTGGTGTACACGTGTGTCTTATCCCAACTAAATCATCCCCTGCTCTCGGCGCAGACCGTGACTTACACACATCCTGCCGTCACCCACGTCACCCACAGCACCCGGCGTCTTGACATAGATAACAGCCTCTGAAAACACACCCACCCATTGGCTGCCTGACACATGGAAGCCCAGAAGCAGTGCAGACAGCCCAGGAGCTTACGGTGGGAGGGATCCCTGATCCAGCCCCAGACATCCTACCTGAGTGGGGAGGGATGAAGGGAATACAGTCCGTCTCCAATGCGAGCCACCAGATGGGCCCATTTGAGGCTGTTGAAAAAGAAGCAAAAATGAGCTTTAGAAACTCAATTCCAGCAACAGAATCTGGAGGTGGGGGCTTTTGCTACCCACAGCCAGGAGGTCATCCTTGCACACACAGACATTTTCATCCAAGCCCCAGTGGGATTCGCTTTGTCCCTGTGAATGTCAACTCATATTTATCAGTCAGGCAACAAATACTTATTGAGCCCAAGACAACAAGTTACAAGGCACTTGGGTTAAGACAGGGGTTTGTGGGGGGTGGGGAGGTAGAGAGGCCCCCTCATCTTCCCCACTTACCTACCCCCTCCAAGCACACACACACACTCACACACACGCACGCACACACACACACTTGGAACTTAGGGAATTAGTACTGTCCCTTCCTATTAGAAAAGGCGATTTATAGGCCAGCGCAGTGGCTCATACCTGTGATCCCAGCACTTTGGGAGTCTGAGACGGGAAAATTGCTTGAGCCCAAAAGTTCGAGACCAGCCTGGGAAACATAGCAAGAACTTGTCTCTACAAAAACTTTTAAAAAAATTAGCCAGTGTGGTGGTACATGCCTGTAGTTCCAGCTACTCAGGAGGCTGAGGCAGAAGGATCGGCTGAGCCGAGGAGGTCGAGGCTGTGGTGAGCCGTGATCATCATGCCACTGCCACTCCAGCCTGGGTGACAGAGTGAAATCTCGACTCAAAAGAAAGGAAAGCCGGCTCGGTGGCTCAGCCTGTAATCTCGCGTTTTGGGGAGGCTGAGGTGAGTGGATTGCCTGAGCCCCAGGTTCAGATCCGCCGGGCAGCGAGACCTCATCTCTACAATAAATCAAAAAATCAGTCGGGCGTGGTAGCGCTTGCCTGAAATTTCCCGGCTACTCAGAAGGCTGAGGCAGAAGGATTGCCGAAGCCCAGCAGGCGAGGCTGCGGTGGCCAGGAGCGGCCACTGCCCTCCAGTCTGGGCGACAGAGTGAGACTCTAACTAAAAAAAAAAAAAAATAAATAAAAATAAAGGGAAAAAGAGAAAGAGAAAGAGAGAGATTTCTTTTTTTTTTTTTTTTTGAGTTGGAGTCTCACTTGTCACCCAGCTGGAGGGCAGTGGCACGCTCCCGGCCCCGCAGCCTCGACCTGCTGGGCTCCGGCGATCCTTCTGCCTCAGCCTTTCCCAAATAGCTGGGAAATACAGGGGTGCTACCATGCTACTAAATTTTTGATCGATTGTAGAGATGAGGTCTTGCCAAGTTGTCAAGATGGGTCTTGAACCTGTGGGCTCAGATAATACACTCACCTCGGTTTCCCAAAGTGCTGGGATTATCGGCTGAGCCACCGAGCCCAGCCAGGAGGGAGATTTCTATTAGCCGACATTACCTGACACCAAGACTGCGACTGGTTAGATAGTCTTTCACTTTTCTCCTCCAGCCCCTTAAAGTCCACATGGAGCTGATCTCAGAGTGAGCACAGGTTTGGCTCTGAGTAACAAAGACCACAAATAAGACTGGTTTAAATGAGTCAAAAGCATATTTCTCACCCAAATTACCGAGCTAGGTGGTCTGGAGCTGGTGTGGCAGCTCAGTTTCATAAACCCTCAAGGACTGGGGCAGGTAGAATTTTCCAGAACTGAATAGAAAACTGCATCTCCTGCCCCTTGCGCTCTTCTGTGACATAAGTATGATGGCCCACCAATGGTAAAGGGGCATCTAATTCCCCTCTCTTGATCTAGGTGGGCAAGCGACTGTTTTGGCCAACAGGGTTTGGCAGAGTGATACTGTGAGACTTTTGAGAGTGGATCATAAATTATACAGTTGCCACCTTGTTCACTGGAACATTCCTGCTTGGGGCTTGGAGCCACCATGTAAGAGGTTCAACTTCCCTGGGGCCACTATACTGTGAGGACACCAAGCCACATGGAGAGGGCCATGCATAGCTGCCCTCATTGGCAGGCCTAATCTTTGAGTCATCCCAATTTCAGGCTCCAGGTGTGCAAGTAAAGCTGTCTTGGATCTTTCTAACCAGTCATTCAGTTAGCTGAGTACCACTGAGCAACCTCAGTCAACACCACTAGGAGCAAAAGAATTGACTGGCCAAGTCTTGTCCAAAGTCCCCACCCACAAAATCGATGAGCACAATCAAATGGTCATTTTTAAGTCACTGAGTTGGGGGTAGCTTGCTACACTCCAAAAATAACTGGGACAGGAACTCAGGTTCCATCCAGCTCACTGATCTGCCATACTGGGGGGGGGGGGGGGGGTTTTGCCTTATCCTCATTGTCCAAAATGGTACCCAGAGCTCCAGCCATTACCTCTGCATTCCAGACAGTAGGATGTTGGGAGGGATGAAGCACTGTCTTGTCTAACCCTCACCCTTAGACATGGCACTACGATTACCTTCATTTAGCAGTTGACAAAACCGAGGCTCAGAAAGCTTAAGTGACTCACCCTAAGTCACACAGCTAGAAGCAAGGACACCAGGGCTGTTTTGGCAGCTGTCACAACTTATCCCCGAACACAAGGTCACGTGCCAAGTCCTTGGCAGTGGCTTTTTTTAAAGTTGGGGTCTCACTCTTCACCCAGGCTGGAGTGCAGTGGCATAATCCCGGCACACTGTAGCCTTGACTTCCTGGACTCAGGCAATCCTTCTGCCTCAGCCTCCCAAGTAGCTGGGTTCACAGGTGCGTGCCACCATACCTGACGAATTTTTTGATTTCTTGTAGAGATGAGATATTGCCGTGTTGTCCAGGCTGGTCTCAAACTCCTGGGCTCAAGCGATCCTCCTGCCTCGGCCTCCCAAAGAGCTGGGATTACAGGCATGAATCATTGCACCGTGCAGTGGGCAGTGGCTTTTTAAACAGCAAGTCCCAATGTTTCTCTCTCATCGGAGGTCCTCAAAGGGGCTGCCTGTGGTCTACAGCCTCCTATGGAGATGCACATGCCTGTCCACCCCACTGACTCCTCCGCGCACCCGCAGGATCACTGGGGAGTGTGCCTGAGGGAAGCCAGTGTTGTGTTTAACTGTGGCCACAGCTGAGACCTGTGGACAGTATTTTCTTTCAGTTCAGACTCACTCCAGAGCTCCATGCCTGAGCCCGAGCCCACCGCCTGGCTCCACTCAGAGGCAGGTCCATCAGCTGTGAGGCAGTCAGGGAGGTCCCAGCAACCCAACGGTTTGTGAAGCAGTGAGCTTTGATATGTAAAGAACCAAACAAACAAAAAAAAGTTCTGCAGGTGAATGGTGGTACAACCATGCGGGTGTACTCAATGCCACTCAACTGTACACTTAAATGGCTAAAAGGGTAAATTATATGCTGTATTTTGCCACAATATTATGTACATTTTACCATAATATTATGTATATTTTACTACAATGAAAAAATACCCCCAAACTTAGTAGCTTAAAGAAGCCTGTTTCTCAGCCCAAAATTCTGCAGGTCTGCAATCTGGGCTGGGCTGGGCTGAGTTGGGCAGTTCTGCTGGGCTCACCTGTGCTCACTGACGTGACTGTGGTCTGCTGGCAGGTCACCTGGGGACTGATTGGCCTAGAACGGCCTCATCATGCTTGATGCGGGTCATCAGCCAAGTGGCAGCGGAGACGGGGCCATGTACCACCACCTACCTCACCCAAGCATATTTACATGCTGGCAGTTGTAAGGGTCCCAGGAACAGCGTAAGAGGGCGTGTCCCAAGGCACGAGCACTTTTAAAACCTCCACTAATCATGTTTGATGGTGTCCCATTGGCCAAAGCAAGTCGCCTGGCCAAACCCAGAGTCACTACACCAGGGAGTGAATCCAAGGAGGTGAGAGCAAATTGAGTTGCCGCAGCCAGCCACACGGCTTGCCCATGAGTTATTGTTGCGACTACCAAGTACACATCTAGGCACAATCACTTTCTTTTTATTTGACTATTATTTTAGGTTGTGTAGATGAGGTCTCGCTGTGTTGCCCAGGCTGGTTTCAAACTCCTGGGCTCAAGTGATCCTCCCGCCTCAACCTCTCAAAGTGCTGGGATTACACGCATGAGCCACTATGCCCAGCCACATTAATTTTCTTTTTTTAATTTTTGAGTTGGAGTCTCACTCTGTCACCCAGGCTAGAGTGCAATGGCACGCTCATGGCCACCGCAGCCTCAACCTGCTGGGCTCAGGCGATCCTTCCACCTCAGCCTTTCAAGTAGCTGGAACCACAGGCATATGCCACCGTGCCCGGGTGATATTTTGGTTCATTGTAGAGACAAGGCCTCACCATGTTGCTCAGGCTGGTCTTGGACCCCTGAGCTCAGATAATCCTCTCACTTCCCCCTCCCAAAGTGCTGAGATTACAGGCATGAGCCACCACATCCAGCATTAGTTTTCAAACAGAAAAGAAAGCTGGTTACCCAGCCCAGCAGCCACTTCAGCCACTGAAGGCACAAGATGCCCCCAGGCAGGAGTATAGTTTTTGAAAATGAAGACCAGAGGAAGGGAATATTCTAGCATGATATCTCCCACGGAGACTCAGAAGAGAACGCACATCCCCAGCTCTTGGGGATTTCTGCAAAGTTTAGGGTAGCAAGCAGGGTGCCCTCAGCCTGACTGGTGGAAGTGCCAGTCCTTCCAAGTCCATCCACTCCTTACAGGCAGATTGGAACTCCCAGGCCCCACCCTCAATTTGCTCTCACCTCCTTGGATTCACTCCCTGCTGTAGTTCCCTCCTACACTGACTCTGGGTTTGGCCAGGCGACTCGCTTTGGCCAACGGGACACATCAATGGATGTGCTGAAAAGCACGTTTGAAGGAAGAGAGATGGGTAGTGAGGACCAGGCCAAAAAAGACTTCTTCCATAGCCTCCTAGCTTTTCTGTCTGCCCTGCCCCAGGCTAGAGCCCCAGAGGAAAACAGCTCTTTGGCTGACTGCTGCCTTTTAGAAGTGACCCCATCTTTCTTCTGGGAGGAAGAGCTTGGGGGTTACCCTGTCCCCATTACTGAACAAATCAAGAATGGAGGGCCAGCCTCTACAGCTAGACCGGTGACAAGGAGAGCAGCCACCCAAGAGTCAGTCTGGGTGAGCCCCACCAATGACCCCTGTGTGACATTGACCAAGCTACTTAGCCTCCCACTGTCAGTTTCCTCATCAAAGTGCAGCTATGATGAGAGTCAACCCTCCTGGAGGGCCATCGTGAGGATCCTGCGCCTAACCCTTGCATAAGACAGTCCACTGCACACAGAAGATGCTTAATGGGCACGGCTTGTCTTTCAAAATGGCCGCCTCACCCAAGCCACAGGAGAAGAAAGCTTCCATGATCTAGGCCAGGGTAACAGCAATGAAGCCCTGTTACCCTGGGTCATTTTCAAGCCCATATCTGGACAGCAAATCTAACTGTCCTCCCTTCATCCAAAGGCCTGATCATGGCAGTAGCCGTGCTTCCAATGGCTTGATGCAAGACAGCCTGCCTTTGCTCTCCCCCAAGCTATTGCTAAATCTCCACCCAACATTGTCTAAGATGTCTCAACTATCCCTTGAACCCCTACTTGCACTCTCGGTGGTGGCAGGTGGCCAGACAGGAAGAAGGCAGCATCTCAGGGTCGGGGAGGAGGGTCCCAAACCACCTGCAGGGTGCCTCCCCAAAGGTTCTAGGAATAGGCCAAGCCACAGTTCCACACACAACTTCTCCAGCGTTTGGCAACTGTGCTGTTGAAAGACTTTTGATTTTCCTCTTCCCTAGACCTGGCCTCTCCCCACAAATGCCAACCAGGGCGAAGTAGAAACAAGAGGATTTTTTTTTTTTTGAGTCAGAGTCTCACTCTCTTGCCCAGGCTGGAGTGCAGTGGCTTGCTCACAGCTACTGCAGCCTTGACCTGCTGGGCTCAGGCAATCCTTCCACCTTGGCTTCCCAAGTAGCTGGGACTACAGACATGCATCACCACGCCCAGCTAATTTTTTGATTTATTATGGAGACGAGGTCTTGCCATATTGCCTAGGCTGGTCTTGAACTCCTGAACTCAGGCAATCCTCCTGCCTCAGTCTCCCAAAGTGCTGGGTGTATAAGCGTGAGCCACCATGCCTGGCTAAGAGAACATTTTTAGTGAATTCACATGGCAGCAGCAGTCCTCCAGGATGGAGCATCCTTAGGAAAACAAGAATTTTGATTCTTTCAATCCTGTTTTATGATGCAGACCCCCAAACCGATGCCATCCCCCAGCCACCGCCGATTTCACATCTCCTTGGGTTTGCCAGATTTGATCACTCAGCATGCATAAGTGTCCCAAGCTGGCCTGCAGCACACACCTGATGAAGCAGGTGCCAGACCCCAGGTGCGTTTTGCACATCGAATGACTCTCTGAACGCTGCCCCTTACCTGGTTCTGCTGGTTTATTGCAAGTTAATAGGTCTCCCGCTGGCCCCCAACTCCATCACCCATGCTTGTTTATTTCAATATGAGAGTTACATCATGTTTTCCCTTCGTTCATGAGGTAACAAAAACATCTCTGCCTTCTGATATTTATTTAGGGATGGAGGGTGGGAAACAAGTAATGACCCAGAAGTCTGCATGTCACCCTGGCACTGGGGGACACTTGGAGGCTTCCTCACTTGGGTATTGCCACAGAGGCTGGAAGGGATGAACTACCATCTTTTGCTTACTGGTCAAGCTAGGAAGGCTGCAGTCCCTCTGCTGTCCCCTGTGGGCTCCCATGGCTAGAGGGATCTGGTCATTGGTAAACTGAGGTGAGAGGGCACATGGGCACAGGGCTGGGGGGTTCAGTAGAGGACCCTGATGAATCTGTTCTGGCTTTGAAGCTCCAAATAAGAGCCTGCCCTTGTGTCCTCCTTTCCCCAGGTTCAGAGACCTGGATTAATAGCTCCTCCCTCCCAGGACCAACGCCCAGATCTGGAAGGAGGGGGAGGGGAGAGCGGGCTGGAGGAGGGTGGCAGTGACGCTACCACTGCTGCAGCCCCCTGTGCATAAAACTCCCTTTGTATGCAGGTCGCCGGCTGCTCCCCATGCCAGGTGCAGCTGCCAGGATTCTCAATGCGGTTTGAACACAATTTGCCAGTGTTGGTTCAGCTCCGCTGGCTTCCAGTTGGGGGGCCATATGCTGCCTTTAATCTGCCTGTGCGATTCTCACCGATGTCAATAGGCGCGGGCGGGTGGGTGGCTCAAATAGCCCGAGAGCAGAGCTGGGGTTGTGCTCCCACTGCTGCCAGGCCGCTGGGTTCTCCACGCCACCAAGGACCACCAGCAGGTCCTCGCAGGAGGCCGTGGCAGTGGGCGGCAGGGGCAGGCAGGGCCTGGCCACTGGCAGCTGCCCTTGTGTTTGGCTGTGACGCGTGGGAGCCTCTCGGTTCGGCCATCCCCAGAGCCATCATTGGGCCTTCCCCTAGGCAGAGCTCCCTGCCAAGGAAGTCGGCCAGGGAGGTGCCAGCGCTCAGTCCAGACTTCACATTTCCCTCATTCTTTCTTTAATTGGATTTTTGGTCCTGCTGGGCAAAATAAGCTTTCCACTGGCAAAGCACTCTTGCCTCTTCTGAACGCGCGATGGTGCCCAGCGGCTCTGGGCGGCTCTAGGCAGAATGTCGCCTTCCTCCCCCGCCAAAGCATTCATGCCCTCTCTCCAGGGACATGAGAGTACAGCACACACGCGCGCGCACACACACACACACACACACACACACACACACACACACACACACACACCCCCTCTGCCAGGTCCAGGGAAAGTCAGCCTCCCTCCAAGAACTTGATGTTGAGGCCTTCTTTGAAAACAGTGATTTCGGTTTACCAGGTGAATATTCCCATGGCTGGTGGTGTGCTGAGCTGGAGCCACCAAGCATCAGGGCAGCTGCACCCTCTGTAGCTGGTCTGCCTGTTCCCCTGTGGCTAGACCCTCCATCCCTGAAACCCTGAAAGTCCCTGTTCTGTTACTCAGACACAAATTAAAGTGCCAAGAAGCGATCTCCCGGCCTTCCTTGACAACCAGACAAGCAAGTATGGGCTTTCGTGTGTGTGTGTGTGTGTGTGTGTGTGTGTGTGTGTGTGTGTGTGCGCGCGCACGCGCACGCGTGCGTGTGTGTGTGTGTGCGTGCGTGTGTGTGTTTAGAGGGGGTGGGGGAAGGCTGAGGGAGAAGCAGGCATGCAGGCTGGAGTCTGGCTGAGAATGTCATTCAGAGAAGTGGCATTTTACTAGCAACACTCAACATAAGATATCTGGATACTCTTCAATCTTGGGCTGAGCATTAGGAAGAGAGGGAGAAGAGGAGAAAGAGTGGAAGGAGGGGGATGATGAGAGAGGAGGGGAGAAGGAAAAGAAAGAGAAAGGGAGGGGGAAGGGGGGAGGAAGAAAGGGGGAGGAGGTGAGGGAGAGGGAGAAGAAAAGAAGAGAACTGGGAAGGAGGGAAGGGCTGAGAAGGGGGCGGGGAAGAGGAGGAAGAGGGGAAGGGATAGAAGAAAGGGAAGGAGAAAGGAGGGTGGGAGGGAGAAAGCCGAGAGGGGGAGGGGAAAGGGAAAGGGAAGAAAAGAGGGGAGGAGAGAAAGAGGAAGGAAGAACAGAGGGGGAAGTGAAGAGGAAGGATAGGGGAGGAAGGGAGAGAAAGAGCCAACCCCCATTCCCACTGCCTTTACATATGGGAGGTACATTTGAAGCCCAGCAGCTCTGAGGACCAGCAGAGCTAACCACCAGCATCTCCTGGGCTAGCCTGGCATATGAAGGGATCCTCGTTCCTGGACCCTCCCAGAGCTGTCACTGGCCCAGGAAGCCCAGCGTTCCTTCTCTGGGGTCCGGAGACCCTACATTCCACATTCCCTCCCCCACCCAGACCAACCGGGCCTTGCCTGAGAGTATTAGAGACCTCCAGGCCTACCCGAAGCAGCCCTAGGCCCAGGTTGTTAAGGTGCCTATTAAAACACACCAGCTCAGCCCCAACAGGAGGCCGGAAAGCTGCTGATGGTCAAATACATCACAATATTTCAGAGTCCCTGTTAACAAGCACCCATTAAAATTTGACAACCAGGTAGCAGCGCAGAAAGCGCTCATTTTGAAAAAAACTTGAGCGCTTTCTGCTGCTTCAGCAAGACGAGACTGGTTTACCTGTCCCTTGCATTTTGAGCCCTGAGCACAAGGCCTTCCTGTCTGGGTGCTGCCTGGTTAATGGAACGCTGAGTGTTTATTCGCCAGGCCACATCTGAACCCGGCTTGTTAATGAGCCTGCCGTGTAAGCTCGCTGTTGGTCAGCCTGCCTTTCTTTAATCAAAAGATAAAACAGTCGGTTATCAAGGATTAATGATTCTTACAGCATCCATATGAGGCTCGTATTTATCTTTTAAAAGAAAACGGAAGGAAGAAAAATGACCAGATTTTGTTTCGGTAAGCAGTTTAAATCTGCTCTGGTAAGTTGAATTCATTCATTCATTAATTCAGTCATGTGTCTGGGAAAAGCCAGCAGGAGCCCCTTCCATCATAAGAACTTCTGACTGTGAAATAAACCCCGAGTAACCAGATTAACTATGAAGTATGTCTCCGTCAGGTTTTAGGCATTAGTTCAAGTGTAGTTTCTGTGCATTCCGGCTTATTGTAGCGAGTTGCCAATTCCAGTATTCCAGGCAGCCCTTCAGGAGGAGAAAAGGTCTCTGTTTCCCCTCTCTGGCTTCAAAATAGAGCTCGTGTATGCGATGACATTATTGCTTGGTGTTGATTTAACTGAGAATATCAATATTTTAAATAGATTCCCATATGATTCATGTAGTTTTGCATAGCACAAAGTGTATAAATGTCTCTCTACCTCTGAACACGCAGAGGCATATGCACACTCATGAGCATGCACACACACGTACACACACACACAATACCCATATCACATATATATGTATGTGACCGTGCAGAGTATGGCTACCAAAATACTCATTTTAAACTGGTTGGGGCTTTGTTTGCAACAGCTATTATGATACTGAAGTCTTTCATTTAGCAACCCTAGAAATAGGCCATAAACAAAACACACACACATTGGCCTTGCTCTCGCCCAAACTGGGCCCTGCTGTTTTCTAAATTGGCTGTCTTCATATTGGCTCCTTTCTTTGTATTCTGTCCTTTTCTGAGTGTCTATATGCTATGGGGGATGAGAGCTTGTCCTATTCCATGAGGACACTTGAAATCCCAGCCAGAAATGTCAAGGTGCTCCTTCCCACATCAGCAACAATGGCACACACTCAGGTTACAATGCCGGCCATCTTGGAAATTAAATGATGTTTCCGGAGCTGCAGCACATCATTCTATGACTTCAAAGAAAGGCAAATACTGATTCTGGAGTGGACTGGGGATCAAAAACAAATTCAGAAAACCCCAGTGAGAGTCTGCCTACCGTGGTTTAACCTCTTCGTGTCTGCTGGCTCCTCCTCACTTGTAACGTGGTGATATTAACACCTGATCTACCAGCCCACTGGAAAGCAGGGAGAATAGGATTGGAAGGGGATACTTGAAGGGGATTATTATAACTAACAGCTTAGTTCCCATGGGGGGGGGTGTCACAGGGAGGAGAACCCCTGCTGTTGTGCTGAGACTGATATATGACTTTGGGGTTAGGAACAGAGGCTGATGGGGGTAGGGATGTGGAGGAGTCCTGGCAAGAAGGTCTAGAAGAGTCCTATTCTTACAAATAAAACTATGGCACCCTAGAAAAACTGCTTGTCAATTTCCTCCAGAGGGAGTTGGAAATGCAGGTACGGGGTCATTCCCCCCGCACTGTGCCAGCCATTCCTTCTAGTGAGCAAAGCCCTTGGAATAGGAAAGGGCTTTGCCCACAAGATAGCAATTAATTACAAAGGGAAGCCTCATCACTTTACATTGGAGAAACCTGGCAGACATCACCTTAACCCAATGATGAAGGTAACCCACTGACACCACGTTTACAGCATGCGTGCCAGACACAGGTCGCCTTCATCGAATCATGACAAAAATCAGACAGACTCAAGTTGGGATACATTTTGCAACATAACTAGTCTCTATGCTTTAAAAATGTCAAGGTCAAGACATCCAACCAAAGACTGAGGAACTGTTCCAGATAAAAGGAGACTAAAGAGACGTGACAATGAAATGCAGTATGTGATCCTGAATTGGATCTTGGGCCAGAAAACTTTCTTTCTTTTGCTATAAAAGGATAGTAGTGGGACAATTGAAGAAATATGAATGTCTGTAGATTAGATAATAGTATTATAGCAATGTTAATTTTCTGATCTTGATCATTGCACTGCAGTTATGTAAGAGAATGCCCTTATCTCTTAAGAAATCTATATTAAAGTATCAGAGGTATAGGGTCACCGTGACTGCAACATACTCTCAAATAATTCAGAAATAGACATATCGAGAGAGAGAGAGAGAGAGAGAGAGAGAGAGAGAGAGAAGAGGCGGGAGGAATAAAGAAAATTGTTAAAATGTTAACCTTTGGAAATCTTGGTGAAGGGTGTATCAGAATTCTTTATATTATTTTTGTAATTTTTCAGTGAGTCTGAAATTATTTTTTTTTAAACTAGGGATTCAAGCCTGTAATCCTAGCACTTTGGGAGGCAGAGGCGGAAGGATTGCCTGAACCCATGGGTTCAAGACCAGCCTGGGCAACATGACGAGACCTCATCTCTACAACAAATCAAAAAGTTAGCCAGACTTGGTGGCACATGCCTGTGGTTCCGGCTGCTTGGAAGGCTGAAGCGGATGGATCGCCTGAGCCCAACAGGTCGAGGCTGTGGCGGCTGTGAGTGTTGCCACTGTACTCCAGCCTGGGTGACAAAGTGAGACTCCTCCTCAAAAAATAAAAATAAAGCTAGGGATTAATAAGGATACAAAGGACTTTGGGTTTCTCTTTGGAGTAGAAAGTAATAAGGGAGCTGGGGAGTGAGTTAGAGCTAGGCTTGGTGAGTGTGGAGACCCCCAAGGGTCAGTAGACGGGGTGGCCATGACCCAGTGGAGAGGAGACAGGACAGGGCCTAGCTCTGGTGCTGATCTCAGCCAGAAGTGGCCTCTGGAATTTTCTGCTATAGGCACACCAAAGTAGGCTGGGTAGGTATTCTTTATGGCTCAGTGCCTGTCATGGGGCTCAACACTTAGTAGGAGGCTGGTCAGGTCTGTTACTGAGTGAGTGAATGAATGAATGAATGAGTGTGCTCCTCCCTCCACATCACACACCACCCCAGGCAGCAGGCTCCACTGGTCTGACCAGGACTTTAAAGGGAGGTTTGTGCCTCCATTTACTGGCCCCAGTTGGGTGAGAAGGCTCCAGCGGCAGTGGAAGCCAGGACTCCCTGCTTTCATCTGAATGCTTATGTGAGATTCATTATTTAAGCGACAGCGCATCCCCCAAATAAACACGTGCGTCTTTGCAGCTTGCAGCCCGGGAGCTCTATTAAACACGCAGCGGCAAAAGGCCCAGGCCTGCGCTGCTGCGTGCAATTTCCAGCCGGCTCGCTATTCTTTTGTCACCGCCTTTTTATTGGTTTTCTCAAAGTGGTTACAATGCTGTTATTGTAAAACCCTCACACCAGAAGAGCGAGAGGCGGCAGTGATGGGGGGATGGAGCGATTTCTGCTGGGAGAGCCTGCAGACCTGGGGGGGGGCTACCTGGTAAAGGAGGGGGAGAATGGAGCCTTTTCTTTGCTCAGATCCACTTGACCGCCTAGTAAATGCACTGGGAGCCAGAGCAGCCGTTGAATTCCCTGTAGGGTAAATGGCCTTGGTATTTTCTGTCCCTGGGGAGGACCCGCTGAAAAATCTCAGCAGCCCCTGCCTTCCCAGTCCAGCCACTTCTGGATGCACAGCTTGTCTTGGCCTGTTGGGGGGGAGGAACAGAAGCCATGGGCTTGGGGGCTGTGACTTTGCCGGAGTCCCCATTCCTCACCTGCAGAGACAACTCTTTTTCGCATCCCACTGGGTTATATGGATTGAGGTATATAATTTACATGCAATAACATGCAAATTTCAAGCTTACGCCTCGATGACTTTTTACACGGCCAGTTCAAGAAGCAGAGCGACGCTGTCCAATACAACTTTCTGCAAAGTTGGAAATGCTCTATATCTGTTATATGTGGCTACTGAACACTTGAAATGTGGCTAGTGTGACTAAGGAACCGAAATTTCAATTGTATTTCATTTTAAATAGCTATTTGTGGCTAGCAACTACTATATTAGACACAAATATAGAACATTCGGCATCCTAGAAAGTTCCCTCATGCCCTTTCCAGCCAACACTACCCAAGAGGAACCACTTTTCTGACTTCTGTCAACCGAGACCAGGGGGCTTTCCACCTCGGCACTATTGACATTTGGAGTGGGAGAATTCTTTGTTGTGGGAACTATTTCCTGCGTTGCAGGATGTTAAACAGCATCCCTGGCCTCTACCCACTAGATGCCAGTAGCACACATACACGCCCCAGTTGTGATGGCCAAAAATGTCCCCAGACATTGTCAAATGTCCCCCAATGGGGGATAGGGGGTGAGGATTCACCCTTGATTGAGAACTCCTGCCCCAAATGAGTTCCACCTGTTCTTATACTTCCTAGTAATGGAATCACGTTACGTACATTGTGGCAGCTTCTTTTGCCTAACAGAATGTCTGAGATTCATCCATGTTGGTGCAAGTATCTGAAGCTGATTTCTGTCCGTTGCTGAGAGCTGCTTCACTACATGGGTGCACCACAGTTTGTTTATCCATTTGTTGATAAACATCTAGGTGGTTTCCAGTTTGGGATTGATCAGCACAAAGTGGTTATGAACATTACACGCATATCTTTGTGTGGATGTATGTTTCCATTTCTTGTGGGTAAATGCCCAAGAGTCGCTGGGTCGTAGGTAGGCAGATGGGTATGTCGCTTTCTCAGGAACTCTTCTCCAGAGTGACCATACTATTTTCTGCTCCCACTGGCAATGCATGAGATTTCCAGTGCCCAGACACCCTCGTCTCTTTTATTTTAGCCGTTCTAGTGGGTTCCAGGACAACCTAACAAAGCCCACATAGTCATTCATAGGAGCCAGACTAAAAGTGCAGCTCCAATAACAAAAGTGTAAGAAGTGGAAGGGATCTTAGAGACCCCCAGCCTTTGTGAGCTCTGAGTCCCCCACAGTGGGGGGAGGGGTAGGTTGCTTCTCAGAAATGCTCTTTCTGCTCCACAGCTTGGAGGAGGGAAGAGGCCAGGTCATGGGTGTGCCACAAGGGAGGGAGACACAGACAAGGAGACAGACTTTGCATCACAAATGAGGATGGCAGGAAAAAAATGTATTCTATGGGAGACACTCAACTCCTCCCCCTCCCTCTCCTTCAACCCATTTCCAACACACACACACACACACACACACACACACACACACACACACACACAGACACGTCCACGAGAGACATAGGACAGCCATTCCTTTGTAAGAGGCAGGGTGTGAAGAAGGAGAGAGGAACAAGAAGGGTTACTGAGGGGCTATGTGGAGAGTTCAAAAAGGTTTAGCTAAGGACTAGCCAACTTTTGGAGGGCATGCCCTGTGCATGTTGTAAATTAGACACCAGAAGATGGGAAATCCGTCAAAGAAATAAATCCCGACCCCCACCGCAGTGCAGTTTCTGGTCTAATTTTCGATGAAAAATAAATAGCGCAACTCCAAAGTTGGAGATAATATAATGCCACCAGGACCTGGACACAGAGAGCTGCCTGCATCAGGACTGACAGAGTGTGACAGGTTAATCCAGAGAGGCTTACCAGAGGAAGTCGGGAATCTGACGGGAGAGAAGCGCCTGGAATTAACCACGAGACAGAGGAAGCGCCCCACCATCCTAATAAGAATAGTGTCTTAACATGTTCCTCTGTTTGTTGCTGTTTCAGAGGACCTTGTTAACAGCAGTGTTCCCCGAAATCTTGATCTTGGGGAAATGTTATCCCCCCCAAAAAGTTAATTTCTTTCTAGAATCATAAGGCAACTCCTGGTGATATAGCAATCTATCCCTGCTACCACAGTAAGTATAGGCCTCTTGTGTCACTCTGGAAGGTCTCTGCCACCATTATCCTGTATCGGTCAGGGTCATGGGTAGAGGATAGGGTGTCTCCTGAGGCTGACATCACCTGCTCCGTCAATCATTCGGGAAAGAAATGGTTGGACCTGGAATGTGGCCCTGGGGCATTCAGAAGGTGGACCTTAGTCAACTGAGAGAAGGAACGCGGATCTAGTTCTTTTGGGCCTAGACGCTGTGGAGCTGGAACATTCTTTAAGGGCACTCACCCATGGTAGGTTTCAACATTGACATCTGCTTGAGGAGAAGAGATATCAGCAAGCCAGGAAATCATAGCGGGAGGGACATCAAGCTGGAGATGAGTGAACTCTAAATTATAAGGCAAATGTCCCAGGTTCATGTTCCTCTGTTGACTTTCTCTTTGTCCACCTCCCAACTATTTATTAAAATGTGAGCTTTGCTGGGCACAGTGGTTCAAGCCTATAATCCCAGCACTTTGGGAGGTAGAGGCAAGAGAATTGCCTGAGCTCAGGGATTTGAGACCAGCCTGAGCAACATGACGAGACCTCGTCTCGACAATAAATCAAAAAATCAGCCAGGCATGGTGGCGCGTGCCTGTGGTTCCAGCTACTTGGAAGGCTGAAGCAGAAGGATGGCCTGAGTCCAGCAGGTCAAGGCTGCAGTGGCCGTGAGCATGTCACTGCACTCCAGCCTGGACTACAGAGTAAGACTCCAACTCAAAAACAAAAAAAAAGATGTGAGCTCTCTAAGGGCAAGGGCTTGATCCATCATGTTCACAGCTGTATCAGCAGCTAGAAGTGTGCCTGGCACGTGGCTCAGTAAATATGTATTGAACGATGAATAGCAAAGACCTCATTGAATGCTCAGGTCTCGGTTTAGCCGAGCTACTCAATGAATCTGGGGAGGCAGAATACTACAAGACACAGAAGCCCCAACCAGAGTGTGGCAGAGTGACTCAGAGCTCCTGTGCAGCCAGCATGACAGTCTCAGGGTGACCAGAGAGAGGAGCCAACAGGAAGGTGACTTCTCTGACATTTCGAGTGCCAGCGTATTCTCAGTCCCTCGGTGCTGACTCTGCTTTCGTTGCCAACGTCTGGGGGAGGTGGGCCCTGTTTTACTGAACAATGTCCCAACATGGCCTTCCTTTCTCAGACAGGTCTCACAACTTTCCAGGAATAAACAGAAACAAGTTTCCAGGATGGAAAAGCTCCAGGCAGACATGGGAAGCAGAACCCCTAAACTTCCCTCCTGGAATTTCCTCCCTCTTAGGGTTAGAGCCTGGAATCCATAGGCCACCCCAGGAAAAACACCCTTTTTGATGGGTCCTCCGAAGGACAGAGTCATTTCTTTGTTTCACTTCAGCAAGGTTGAGACAGGCAGCCATTTTTAAATGAGCTTTGTTAAAGAACGAAGGAGGAAGAGAAACCAAGTGACAAGAAGTCACATTCATTTCCCAAGACCTGACTCCAGCAGGGAGGCATGCCGGGACACATAGTGCCCTTCTCGAGTCAGATGGGGAGCTCAAGTGCTAGCCAGTGGCCTTAACTTTGCCCGTCTCCCTACTCCAGCCTTCAACAAGTCAGTGCCATCTTCCTCCAAGAGGCAGAAGCCATCTCGCTTCCAGGGCCTTCAAGAAGCCACTTCCCTGTCCTTCTGCCTCAGGAATGGCACCTCTCAACTCCCCTAGACTCTCCCTGACAGTGTGAGGGTGCAGCTTGCCTGCGGATGATTTGCAGGACAGCGGTGGTTGACAGTCAGCGAATAATAGAGCTCTCTGGGTCTGTGTTATCTAATCCACCTACCTCTGGAGCTTCCCTTGGCTACTCACTCCAGATGTACCCCTCCCCCCACACCATCTGGAAGTGGTTTTTGAGAAACCTCCTCATTATTGTTATAAAGCAACACGTAGGCTTTTGCAAGATACAGTTACAACAACAGGCCCTAGATTGTAAGTTCCTGGTAGGTAGGGAGCTTGACTTTCTTTGCTGCTCGCCTGGCACATAGTAGGAGCTTGATAAATGACTTTTGAATAAATGAAGAATTAATAAACTCACAAAAAGGGTGTTCTAGTTATTTCTGCACAACAAATTACTCCAAAATTTAGCAGTTTAACAATCATTTTATTATATTCATGGTTTCCATGGGTCAGGAATTTGGATGGGGCAAAGCAGTGATCTCTCTGCTCCACGATAACTGAGGTCTCAGTTGAGAAGACTTGAAAGGGCTGGGACTGGAACCATCCAGAAGCTCCTTCACTTACACATCTGGCACTTGGGCTGAAATGACTCAGAGACTGGGCTCAGTTGGGACGGTGGGTCAGAACACCTGCATGTGGCCTCTTCATGTAGACTGGGCTTCCTCACAACATGGCTGGCTTGGGGTAGTCAGAGTTCTTACATGACATCCACTCTGGGCTCCCAGGCAGAAGTTGTGTGGCCTTTCATGACCCAGCCCTGTCATACTCTTGGTTGAAGCAGTTGTCAGCACATGCAGATTCAAGGAGAGGAGAAAGACCCCACTTTTCATCAGAAGGAATGTCAGAAAACTTTGGGGTCTTTTTTTTTTTTTAATTTTTTTTTGAGTTGGAGTCTCTCTCCGTCACCCAAACTGGAGTGCAGTAGCACACTCCCGGCCACCGCAGCCTCAACCCACTGGGCTCCGGCGATCCTTCCGCCTCAGCCTTCTGAGTAGCCGGAATTACAGGCGTGCACTACCACGCCCAGCTCATTTTTGATTTATTGTAGAGATGAGGTCTTGCCAAGTTGCCTGGGCAGGTCTCGAACCCACGGGCTTAGACAATCCACTCACCCCGATCTCCCAAAGCGCTGGGATTACAGGCTGAGCCACCGAGCCCAGCCAAGTATCATTTTTATGTGTTGATTTCTTTTTCTTTGGGTAGATCCCTAGTAGTGGGATTGCTGGGTCAAATGGTAACTCAATTTTCAGTTTTTTGAGACATCCCCGTACTGTTTTTTATAGAGATTGAACTAGTTTACACTCTCACTAACAGTGAATGAATGTTCCCTTTCTTCACAACTGCACCATGGTTGGAGCTGGAGATCATCATCCTAAGTGAACTGACTTAGAAACAGAAAACCAAACACCACATGCTCTCACCCATATGTGGGGAGCTAAATGGTCATAAAGATGGAAACAAAAGACACTTGGGACACCAATAAGGTGAGAGGTGGGGAAGGGGGTTAGGGTTCAGAAATTACCTATTGGGTACAATGTTCACTGTCTGGGGGATGGGCCACCTGAGACGCAATCCCCACCACTACACAATATGTCCATGTAATGAGCATGCATGTGTACCCCCTGCATCTAAAATAAAAATTGAAAAAAATAAAAAGGAGAAAGGGAGAAAGAAAAAAAAATTTTTTTAAGTATTACACAAATTAAAATTTACAGATGAGTCTCTTGGGGGGGAAAAAACCACACTGCAAAGTGAAAGATTTGAAAGCCCTAAGGATTTTGCACTCACCCCTTCAACAGAATTTATATTGTGCATCTGCCACATGTTAAGGTCTGGGTTGGGTGATATATAGCAATTTCACCGTGAATAAAATAGATATTGTCTCTGCCCTCATTAAACAAATAGACAAGCCGGGCTCAGTGGCTCAGCCTATAATCCCGCGCTTTGGGAGGCTGAGGTGAGTGAATTGCCTGAGCCCGCGGGTTCGAGACCCGCCTGGGCAACTTGGCGAGACCGCATCTCTACAATAATCAAAAATTTAGCCGGGCGTGGCAGCGCGCGCCTGTAGTTCCGGCTACTTGGAAGGCTGAGGCGAAAAGATCGCCGGAGCCCAGCAGGTCGAGGCTGTGGAGGCCGGGAGCGGCCACTGCACTCCAGTCTGGGTGACAGAGTGAGACTGCAACTCAAAAAAAAAAATAGACACTCAAAAAAAATGCATAATTACAGATCATGATGAGCACTCTCTTTTATTTTTTATTTTATTTGTTTTTGTTGGTTTTATTTTGTTGGAGTTGGAGTCTCATCGCCAAGTTGCCCAGGCGGGTCTCGAACCCGCGGGCTCAGGCAATCTGCTTACCTTGGCCTCCCAAAGTGCTGGGATTACAGGCTGAGCCACCAAGCCGGCTCGATGAGCACTTTTTTGTTTGTTTGTTTATTTGTTTGTTTGTTTTTGAGTTGGAGTCTCATTCTGTCGCCCAGACTGGAGTGCAGTGGCCGCTCCCGGCCACCGCAGCCTCGACCTGCTGGGCTCCGGCGATCCTTCCGCCTCAGCCTTCCGAGTAGCCAGAATTACAGGCATGCGCTATCACGCCCAGCTGATGTTTTTTTTTTATTTATTGTAGAGATGAGGTCTCGCTGGCCAGGCGGGTCTCGAACCCGTGGGCTCAGGCAATCCACTCACCTCAGCCTCCCAAAGGCGCGAGATTACAGGCTGAGCCACCGAGCCCGGCTCGATGAGCAATCCTAAAGTGGGACTGGGACTGCCCTGAGAAAGAACAGGGAGACTTAAATGGAAAGTGTCTTGCTCTCCTAGACACAAAGTCTGATGCAAGGTTTGGTCTGCAAGCAGTTTCTTTGGCAGGTAATTCCAGGAACCATCAGTAAGGCAGTGAGGACACAAGAGAGAGCCAGGAAGGAAGCCAGAGGGTATATTGATAAATGGCCGCCCACTGTGAGCAGATGGGGCCATGTAGAACACATCTCAGATTGCCTTCCCTGAAGAATTAGGGAGCTGGGGCATTTATCCATGGACACCTAATGGTACAGTCAGGGGCATTAGGGTGGGCTGCCCTCCCTGCGGGCCCTGCCCACTCAGGCAGCCAGAGAGAGCCTCGGGGAAGGGTCCCAAGTGCTGACAGAAGGAGCCATCTTCAGGAGTCAGGGAAGCCCTCTGTGAGCAAGAAATCTCGAAGGATTCAAGGGTCAAGAACATAGGATTGGCCGGGCTCGGTGGCTCAGCCTGTAATCCCGCACCTTTGGGAGGCTGAGGTGAGTGGATTGCCTGAGCCCGCGGGTTCGAGACCCGCCTGGGCAGCGAGACCTCATCTCTACAATAAATAAAAAAATCAGCGGGTGTGGTAGCGCATGCCTGTAATTCCGGCTACTCGGAAGGCTGAGGTGGAAGGATCTCCGGAGCCCAGCAGGCGAGGCTGCGGTGACCGGGAGTGGCCACTGCACTCCAGTCTGGGCGACCGAGTGAGACTCCAACTCAAAAACAAAAAACAAAAAAAAAAACCCCCCAAAAAAACAAAAAGAACATAGGATTTATAGATGGGCCATATATAATTTCTGTGTTACATGTGGAGTTTTACCAAACACCACCCAATACCAGCACGTTTTGGGTTTTCTTTATTTGTAATGACCGTCCCCATTGTCCACCCTGCCCCCACCTGTCCCTCCCTTTGCGACTAATGGAAAACATTGACAAAATTGCCCACAGGCAGGCAAGGTGGGGCTGCTCGTGCCCAAGACAGAGTTTTCTCTTTGTGTGAGGTTAACTGCCCAGAGTTGTAGACACCACACCCGTAACTCTGGCCTCAGCTGAGCTTAGTGAGGCAGAGGCTAGCTTGGCTTAAGTTGTCACTAAACAATTCCTGGGGGAATCTTTCATGCCTAGTGGGGGGGGGTAGGAAACTGTGTAGGGAAAACAGGTAAGCAGCACCTTTGGTGAAGTGTAGTCACATGCACCAGAAACCGTGCTCCTGACACGTGTGCAGTTCAGTGTCAAGGCTGGCGGATGGCTCTCCAGTCCTGGCAGCCGAGTGAGATTCCAGGAGACTGCTCACAGTTCCTCAGCAAAAGCTTGACAACACAGACTCCACAGAATCGCAGGGCTGCGGTGAAGCGGGGGCGATGCTACCCAAACACTAATCAGCCGGGCCACCAGAGGATAATGAGTGAGCAACTGGAAGAAGTATTTTTACAAAGACAGTATAGCACTCTTCTATTTTCAGATAGCTAAATAGAATTTCTGAACAATTTTCAAACACTGTTTGTCTTAATGACCCTTTTAAAGCCTCCTTTTCCAATTCGACTATTACTGAATATCACGTATATGCCATGCCCTGGGTGAAGTCATTTTTTGAAGTTAAAAACAATAATAATGACTGCTTCTGGAGTGCCTCTTGGCATTTGGCAGGTGAGTAACTGAATCAGCATCACAGTGCCTGGCCACCTGTCTACACACCTCCCTGCTGTGTGCTCCTGTGGCCGGCAGCCCACCTGAGGTGCGGGTTTGCCTGCAGAATCTGGGGTGCTCTCCCAGCCATCTCTGGGGTCTGGCCAGGGTCTCTGTCACTGAGGACAGCAAAACAGTATGTGGAGGAGGGGGCCAGGTGAGGGGGGAGCGGAGGGGGAAGGGCAGGAGAGAAGTGGGAGGGCAGAGAAGGGGGAAGAAGAACAGCAGAGGAGAGAGAGAAGGGAAAAGGGAGGGGAAGGGAGAAAGGGAGAAGGGAGAAAATTCTACTGGGTTGGAAAGGCAGGAAGTCAAATTCCTGACCCAGTCAGTGATAAATAGAATCCCAGCTGCACCAAGAACAGGGCAGTGGTAAAATCATTGAAACTCAGAATTCCTGACAGTGGAAAATAAACTCATCTCTGCTGAGTGGAAATTCAGAGAAGATGACCTGGAGGATTCTGCATCCCCCACCCCTGTCCCTAGTGAAGGGCACAGAGGCGTTGGAGGGTTGAGGGAAAGCACTGGCAGCCGCACGAGGGAAGATGCACAAGGCGGCCTTGAGGCCAAGTTGCTCAAGTCCAGAGAGGCCGAGACAAGCAGCTGAACGCTGCAGGAAAGGGGGTGGAAGTCAGAGGAGGAAAGAGCCAGGCGCCCGGGACTGGGAGGGGCCCCGAGCTGGAGACAGAACCCCTGGAGCCCCATGTGGGGTGACCTTGAGAAGAGACCCAGCAAGTCTCAGACAAGGGGGTGAAGGAAGGAAGAAGGCTCCAGAGCTGAAGGGAACACAAACGTCACCCCCTTCCACCCCGCATCAGCTGCAAAGTATTTTCAGCAAGCCTTGCCTGGGTGCTAGACAGAGGACTCAGAAAAGCTAGAATCCTGGGTCTGTGCCCCTGCCCTCCCGTGCCCAGTGTCTGGTGCCCAGAGGCTAGGCTTGGCCTGAATTTCCTCAGTCTTCCTCATCCTCCTCATTCATTCCAGTGTTCCGTCCACACAGGGAGAAAGGCCTGGGTAGCGCCTCTCCTCCTGACTCCCGTCTCCTCCCCGGCCCCAGTCTTGTCCATACAGGAGTGCTGGCCTGGCTGCCTCTGCTGAGGGGGACATACGAGCAAGGAAGCTGTGGGAGACACTGTTGATGCTCCGCCCACATCCCTTGGAGCCCCCTTTCCCAGATATATGTGCACCCCCCTCACTTCGAACAGCCTGTGACTTTTTGGAGGCCTGCCCTGGGCACTAGAGAGCCAGAAGTACCTGGAAGTTTCCATACCCACACCCAGGGCAGCCCTGAGCCCACGAGGGACCAGTGAGGGAGTCTGAAAGCTCAGCTCTCTTGCCTAGAGTCACGACAGACTCTGAGGTACAACTTGTCCTCCAGAGTTCCCCCGTGGGGCCAAGCTAAGGCTACCCTCTGGTTATGGAGGGAATGCTTGTGTCCCCCCAAGTTCATATGCTGATTCCCTAACCCCCCATGTGATGATATGAGGAGGTGATTAGGCCATGAGGGTGAAGCCCTTATGAATGAGATCAGTGCCCTTATAAAAAGACACCCCAGAGAGCTTGGCCATCTGCTGGCACCTTGATCTCAGACTCCCAGCCCCCAGAACTGTGATAAAAACATTTCTGTGGCTTATAAGCCACTGGGTCTGTAGTGCTTTGTTGCTGCAACCCAAATGAACTAAAATACTTCTGTAGAAGGACTCTGAACTGGCTTCCTCCCCTCCCCAGTCCTGCTACCCCCATACCTTTGCCTTGTCTCCTGGGAGCACTCCATAATAAATCAATTCCACACGAATCCTTGTCTTGGGGTCTGCTTCTGGGTAAAGCGAAATGGTGGGGCTGGTGGGCTGAGCAGTCATAACAGTTGTTACAGACAGTGCCTCATCTCACACTCAGAATGAGACAACCACTCGGTACTGAGCACACCGCCCAGAGAAGGAACTGGAAGCTCAGACAGCAGAAGGGACTTGCCCAGGATGGCATCACTGGTGAGTGGAGCAGCCTAGATGATACCCAGGTGTTGCCAGCTCCAAAGCCAGCATTTAGCTCTCGATGTCTCACTGAAACAAGATGGGGGAGCCCTGCAACTTCTGGAAGGAGCTAACATCCCCAAGCCCCATTCGTGGGGACCATCTGGGGCCAGTCAGGTACTCAAGACAGAAGACTAAGGAGTTTGGAAAGGGACTCCTCTGCGTTCCCGGGCTTCCCCGGAGTCAGTTCCCCAAAGCCCTGCTGGATTTGCCAAGCCCCCAGAGGCCTCCAGTTAGGGGCCCACTGATTCATTCAACACCCTATCCTCCATGGGGATTTTTTTAAAGACAACTCCCAAAAGGCAGGACCTACTAGGAGTAGTTCAGAAACTGCCAAAAGCACCCTGTGAATAAATGTTCAGGGTTCCATCCGGAGACACCCGCGGTGACTGATGAGTCATCAGATGGCCAGCTGTCACCACACAGCTCTATATATAGAAGGGGACGGCTGGAGGGGTGCCTGGTACTTACTGCGAGGTAGAGAGCACACACACCTAGTAGGTGAGGCCCCAGCTGGGGGGCAGGCCTAGAGCACCTGGAATCCATACCTTCAGCTCCCCACAGAGCGGAATCTGGGTCAGCAATTCCCCAGCACAGAATGCTGCATGAACCGGAACAGGCAGCAACACGGCCGGACGTGGCCATGCCAGCGCATTAATGATGATTACTGCTAATGACGGTAACGGGAGAATGATGGCTCAGTGAACTTCCTGCACATCACCTCACAGTCTTCCCATCATTCACACCGTCGGGGGATGCCCTCGTATTGCAGCCGAAACTGATATCCCAGACCCCAGTCTTGGTTAGGCTAGGTCTGTACTGTCCAGGACAGTGACCACTAGCCACCTGTGTCTGCTGAGCACTTGAAATGTCATCAATCCAAATGGAGATTCGCTCTAAGCATGGACTATACACCAGATTTTGAAGACTTTGTTCTAATGTCAACTATCTTATTTATGATTTTTTTTCTTGATTTCATGTTAAAATAATATTTTGGATACACTGTACACTGGGTTAAATAAAATATATTAAAATCCATTTCACCTGTTTCTTTTTCCTTTTTTAACGCGGCCACTCAAATCTTTCACATTTCATATGTGGTTCACATTTGAGGCTCGCATTATACGTCTATTGGATGTGCCAGGTTGCAGGCTGAAGGCCAAAACCTTCAGGAAATCCTGGCTATCCCCTCTCCTGACAAAGCCTGCTTTCTGGTTCAAGGCTGAGAGAGGCCAAGGCTGCTCTGCAGACAATGCCAGTGGCCAGCTGGAGCTCCATGTACCGGTCACAGAAGGTCCAGGTAACACAGAAGCGCTCCTGAGTGTCTGTGAACTCCAATCTTGCCCCTTATGTCTTCTGAGGATCCACGGCTTTCCTGAGGAAGAATGATGAACCCCTCCCTGGCTCCACCTTCTGTCTTCCCCACACAACTCCCTGGGGAGTTTGATGCTGTGTGATTGTAAAATGAGACTGTGAAATAGGCCACTTTACAAATGATGCAGCTCTCTCCCTCACATATGCAAACAGCAGAGAGACACAAAGGACAGAAGGGAAATGAGAAATAGAATGACAAAGGCGGAGGAGACAGACAACTCACAATGAAAGGGAGACAGACACACATCACACACTGCCCACCAACACCTGGGGCTGGGGAGCGGGTGTGTGTGTGTGCGTACATGCATGCGTGTTGAGCAAGAGAGAACTAGAGAAAGGTTCTAGTATGAGGCAGACAGACAAAACAGAACAGGGAAGAGATGAGTGCAGGAGGCGAAAACAAACGCAGGTTTGGGGAGTTGACAAGCTCCCTTTTGTGGCAAGAGCTGCCCTTTCTTTCTGTGTCAGTTTAAATTATTCACATCAGGACAATGGAAAGAATATAGCAAAATAAAAAATGCATCGGGGCCAGACAGGCCCTGGATTCATGTGTGCTGGAAACAGAGCCCAGGAGGAGGAAGGGCCACCTGCCTGCACCCTGGAGCAGGCTGGGCTGTGGGGAGCTGCCTTGAGGGCTGCTTTTCTACTTGCTCAGTACCTGTATCCACTCCAGAGTGTTGACAGAGCCGGGGCCAGACAGCACACCTTCAGGGGCCAGACCTGGGACACTCAGGGTGCTGTGTGAGTCAGACAAGGCCTGGGGGCATCCAAATATCACAACCCCTCTGGGACCAGGCTGGGGGCTGCCCTGCGGCCTATAGCCTCCGCCTGTCCCCAGACTGGCTGACACATTGTGCCAGCTTCCTGCCTGTCCTGAGCTGACTCTTAACTGGCAAGTCCAGGGCCACCTGGGTGACCACTGGTTAATCCAATCAAAGCAGCCTTATATGCTGGCAGGGCAGGGTGGGGGAGAAAGGGGCTTCTCCAACTCTTCCAGGTAATTTTATTTAGGAAGAGGCCTTCTGGGAGCCTGTGTCCACCTTGGTCACTTCACCTGAAGGGGTCTTTTCCCAAGGGGACACAGGATGAACATATCAGTCTGCTCCGGCTGTTGCAACAAAATACCACAGGCTGGATAGCTTAAACAACAGACATTTATTTTCTCACAGTTCTGGAAGGCTGGAAGTTCAAGATCAAGGTTTGGTTTCTGGTGAGGCCTCTCTCCTTGGTTTGCAGATGGCTGCCCTCTCACTGTGTCTCACACAGTCTTTCCTCTGTTCATGCACACGCCTGGAGTCTCCCATGCGTCCAAATTTCCTTCTCTTCTAAGGATGCCAGTCATATTGTATTAAGCCTACCTAATGCCCTCACTTTAGCTTAATAAACTTTTTAAAGGCCCTAACCCCAAATATAGTCACATTCTGAAGGCCTGAGTTTAGGGCTTCGACACGTGAATAGGATTGGGGGGGGACACAATTCAGCCCATAACAATGAACAGAGAAAGGCCCACAAAAGGATGGGGTGAGAACACTTCAAGAGACAGGGCTTTCCACACCTGATAAACCCTACCGTATCCCTGCCTATACTCTGGGCTTCCTCAATGTACATTTATAGAAACGGAAGGCAATTCTGCAGGATCTGGAATTGGGAGAATCTTCTTCTCAAGGCTGATAGTTGCAGTCTTGCCCAGGAGCAGGGTGTTGTATCCTCAACTCCCGGTTCAGTGCCTGGCCTAGCAGAGAAATTCCGACGGGGGCAGAACAGAGGTTATTAGGCAAGGCTCTTGGTCCTTACTCATTGAGCATCTTGTCACCAGTGGCAATGACCCCAGGATGAATTGGAGGCGTAATTCACAGAGAGCTGAGGCCCTCTCAAGATAAAAATAAGAGAAAGAAAAAGAAAAAAAAAAATGCTGTGGTAGAGTGCGTTCTCCAAGATAGCCACAAGATTTCCCATGCCACATGCCATTCTTAAAATCTGATGCCAGGCCAGACGCAGTGACTCAAGCCTGTAATCCCAGCACTTTGGGAGGCCGAGGTAAGAAGATTGCCTGAGCCCAGAGGTTCAAGACCAGCCTGGGCAACTAGGTGAGCCTCATCTCTACAATAAATTAAAAAACTATCTGGGGCATGGTGACTTGGAAGGCTGAGGCGGAAGGATCGCCTGAGCCCAGCAGGCTGAGGTTGCAGTGGCTATGAGCGTGCCACTGCACTCCAGCCTGGGCGACAGAGTGAGACTCCAACTCAAAAAAAAAAAATCTGATGCCACTCTTTCCATCAAGAGCTGGAGCCTCTGGTCCCTGCCTTGAGTCTGGGTTGATTTGTGACAATGAGAGAAGTGTTACTATATGACTTCCTTTGTCTCTCAGGATACTAACTCTTAGAAACCAGTTACCATGCTGTGGGGAAGCCCCGACTACACAAAGAGGCCACATGGCGATGTCTTAGCTGAGGTCTCAGCTAACAACCAGCCTCAATGGCCAGATGTGTGAGTGGAGAGGGAGTCCTTTAATATGACTTCAATTGGCATCTTGTTATGTACCTATGAGCCTAGTTACTCAGAAGGCTGAGGCAGGAGGATCACTTGAGTCCAGGAGTTCGAGTCCAGCCTGGACAACATAGCGAGACTCTATCTCTAAAAAATAAAAATACGTTTTTTTTGTTGTTGTTTTTTTTTTTGAGTTGGAGTCTCACTCTGTCGCCCAGACTGGAGTGTAGTGGCTGCTCCTGGCCACCGCAGCCTCGACCTGCTGGGCTCTGGTGATCCTTCCGCCTCAGCCTTCCAAGTAGCCGGAATTACAGGCGCACGCTACCATGCCCGGCTAATTTTTTTTTTTGATTTATTGTAGAGATGAGGTCTCGCCTGCCCAGGCGGGTCTCGAACCCGCGGGCTCAGGCAATCCACTCACCTCAGCCTCCCAAAGGTGTGGGATTACAGGCTGAGCCACGGAGCCCAGCTTAAAAATACGTTTTTAAAAAATATATGACTTCAGCCCCAGGCATTGTCTGTCGGCAATTGCATGAGATGGAGACAGAGATAGAAAGCAAAAAACTGTCTAGCTGAAGGCAGTCAACCCCCAGCATAGTGAGAGATAATAATAACATGGTAGTTGTGTTTTTTGTCACTAAATTTTGGAGTGAGTCATTATGCAGCAATAGATAACCGGAACACAGGCCAAGATACAACTGCCCGGGCACAAGTACACACACAAGAACACAAAAATTCCTCTTTACTGAACCTGTTTCAAGGCCCCTGGTAGCAGGCCTGGGTGATGGGTTCTCACTCTAGAGGTTCTGGGAACAGCCGGCCAGTTTTCACATCCCTTTTCTACTACTTCTTAGCTGTCCAGCCTTGGATGGGTAAACTAACACCTCTGCCTCAGCTTCCTCCTCCTCTCTGAGCTGGAATCCATAGTGGAGCCCTCCATCTGGGATGGTTGGGAGGACTGAGTGCACAAATCCAGGGATCCCCAACACCCCTCCACACATGGATTAGTGCCTGTTAGGAACCAGGTGTGGCAGAAGAGCAGAGAGCTCTGCCTTATGTCAGATCAGAGGCGGCATTAGAATTTCATAGGAGCGCAAACCCTATTGTGAACTGCGCATGCGAGGGATCTAGGTTGCATGCCCCTTATGAGAATCTAAGGCCTAATGATCTGAGGTAGAGCTGAGACTCGACAGCACATACTCTCAACACCCCCCCACCCCCCATCTGTGGAAAAATTGTCTTCCGTGAAACGAGTCCCTGATGCCAAAAAGGTTGGGAACTGCTGGTGTAGACCCACATAAAATGCCCAGAGCCATGCCGGGCATGTAGTCAACACTTGATAACTGTTTGTTGGGGTGATATGACTCAACATCTCCCTTTCCGCTTCCTAACAGGTGGGCTGAGAAACTTGCCATTTCTGGCAGGCATGCCACTGACCGTCTTTTTCCATCACACTGAGGTCACCAGCTAGGCCTCACACTTATTTGTTTTGTAAAAATGTCAGCAGCTGGGCCCCAGTCCCTTCCCCCAGCCCTTGTGGGAAGTCCACTCCTCCTCCCCCCACAGCGCTTGAGTTCTGTCCCTGCCGCCGTCATCTACTGCTTTTGCCTTGCAAACCACAGATTAGCAGAAGACAAAACACTGGCTAAGGGTTGACCTCAATACCTGTTTTTAAAGTCCCCTGGTCTGGCCCAGCTGCAGAGCTGTGGGACACAGGATGAGCAGGAAGTGGACAACGACAGTTGGCCGGGCTTGCAACACCCTCTTGCCTCTCCTTTTGTGGGGTGACTGACCAGTGTGGCCTCAGGGTGCCCTGGTTTCTTCTGCTCACTGAGGGTATAGGGGACCCACTTCCTGGAGCCGATTCCCACTGCCTGCAGCGGACCAGGCCATGGCAAGGTGGTTGTATCTTTGGCAAGTTCTCATTGCCCCGAGCCCCCTCAAGGTACCAGCAGAACCAGAGGCCACATTCCTCCCCTGACGAAATGGAGAAACCTGGAGTGGAACAGAATAGTCAGCAGCAGGGACCCTTTCTATCTAGTCAAGGCCTGCCTGGCCTCCAGAAGGATCCCTTCTGCCTTTTTCCCTGGGACAACCCCTTGATTCTGCCCCATCCTAAATGCCCTGTCTTGGGCACTCATGCTTTTCTATCTTCTGTTTCCACCTGGGGGCCTTCTGTCTCACTCTCCATTGTGGGAACTGGCTCCCCTCCCCAGCAACACAATCCTCTTTTCCCCTCTGACCCTCACACCTCCCTGCAGGTGTTCTAAGCCAGACCTATAGCCGGTCCTCTCCTCCCTAGCCTACTTGGACTGCAGGCCATACAGACATTCAGTGACTTCACTAGTTCTCTTACTCAAAGTAATCCTTGCCCCAATGCTTTGGTTCACCTTGAAAAATGATTCTTAACTTCTTTTTTCTTTATTTGCAGTGGCACACCCACAGCCACCGCAGCCTTGACCTACTGGGCTCAGGTGATCCTTCCACCTCAGCCTTCCAAGTAGCTGGAACCACAGGTGTGCGTCACCACACCTGGCTAATTTCTTGATGTATTGTAGAGACGAGGTCTCACCATGTTGCTCAGGCTGGTCTCGAACCCCTGAGCTCAGGCAAATCCTCTCGCTTCCACCTCCCAAAGTGCTGGGATTATAGGGGTGAGCCACCACACCTGGCTGATCCTTAGTTTCTAATGAACCAATTGGTTCTTTAAAAATGACACCTGGGCCGGGCTTGGTGGCTCAGCCTGTAATCCCGCGCTTTGGGAGGCTGAGGTGAGTGAACTGCCTGAGCCCAAGGGTTCAAGACCCGCCTGGGCAACTTGGCGAGACCTCATCTGTACAATAAATCAAAAAATTAGCCGGGCTCGGTGGCTCAGCCTGTAATCCCGTGCCTTTGGGAGGCTGAGGCGAGTGGATTGCCTGAGCCCGCGGGTTCGAGACCCGCCTGGACAGACGAGACCTCATCTCTACAATAAATCAAAAAATTAGCCAGGCGTGGTAGCGCGCGCCTGTAATTCCGGCTACTCAGAAGGCTGAGGCAGAAGGATTGCCGGAGTCCAGCAGGTCAAGGTTGCGGTGGCCGGGAGCGGCCACTGCACTCCAGTCTGGGTGACAGAGTGAGACTCCAACTCAAAAATAAATAAATAAAAATAAATAAACAAACAAATAAATAAATAAATAAATCAGCCGGGCATGGTAGCACGCGCCTTTAGTTCCAGCTACTTGGAAGGGTGAGGCGGAAGGATCGCCGGAGCCCAGCAGGTCGAGGCTGTGGTGGCCGGGAGCGGCCACTGCACTCCAGTCTGGGCGACGGAGTGAGACTCCAACTCAAAAAAAAAAAAAATGACACCTGGAACTTTCTTCGCAACTACAAACTGTATTTGTCAACAGGAGCACTATTGGTATTTGGGATTGAACAAATCCTCATTGCATGAGACAGTCCTCCCCACTGTGGGATGTTAAGTATCCTTGACCCCCTTGCCCACTAAATGCAAGTAGCACCCTTTAGTCATCTTGACAGCCTAAAATGCACCCCCATTTCCAAATGTCCCCCCAGGGTGGTGCATCAGTCCCTGAATAGGGAAGCACTATTCATCTCAAGATACAATTCTTTCTCCTCCACAACAATCCACAAGAACATCTCTCCACAGGATCGGTTATGCACACCCTCTCCCTAATGTTATTCAACCCAGAGCCAATGCTGCCAAGCAGCAACTCTCTTCTTCCATTTCTGCACTCACAGCCTCACACTGTAAGCAGGGACTCCAAACCCTGCCGAGGAACTCAGTCCCTAAATCTATTCCTTTTTATTAAGGATTAGGTGTGGGTTTCCCCTGATAGATAATTCTCAGCAAAGCTAAACACCTTACTGAAAAATCATTTAATTCCATGCACCCTCTTCCATTGCTGGCATCACTTTAAAAAATAAAAAAATAAAATAAAACCATTGTTGGAAGAGTTCCATTGGAGCTGTTTGTTCATCAAGGTCTATTGAGTCAAAATTCCCAATTTATGCCTGAATGCTCGGCTCCTCTGCCTCTAATGCGAAGTTGGTGTTTGTACCTTTAAAAAGAGAGGTAGGCCGGGCTCAGTGGCTCAGCCTGTAATCCCGCACTTTGTGAGGCCGAGGTGAGTGGTTGCCTGAGCCCGTGGGTTCAAGACCCACCTGGGCAACTTGGTGAGACCTCATCTCTACAAGAAAATCAAAAAAATTAGCTGGGCGTGGTAGCACACGCCTGTAGTTCCACATACTTGGAAGGCTGAGGCAGAAGGATGGCCGGAGCCCAGCAGGTCGAGGCTGGGGTGGCCGGGAGCGTGCACTCCAGACTGCACTCCAGTCTGGGCGACAGAGTGAGACTTCAACTAAAAAAAAAAAAAAAAAGAGAGGTAGTTGAGAGCAGTGACTCATGCCTGTAATCTCAGTACTTGGAAAGCTGAGGTAGGAGAATTGCTTGAGGCCAAGAGTTCGAGGCCAGCCCAGGCAACATAGAGAGATCTCATCTCTACAAAAAATAAAAAATCATTAGCTAGGTGTGGTGGCACACCTGTAGTCCTAGCTACCCGGAAGACTGAGGCAGGAGCATCACCTGAACCCAGGAGTTCGAGGCTGCAGTGAGCTATGATCGCACCACTGCACTTCAGGTTGGGTGACAGGACAAGGTCCTGTCTCAAAAAAAGGAGTAGGGGAAATGGAGTATTTGAAAAAAAGAGAGGAGGGAATAAAACAATCCTTCCTCTGTCGTGTCTATACTTTTCAACGTAACACAGGAATGCGAGCTACTTTCACCTGATCTTTGAGCTGCCTTTTTTTACCAAAACCTGTTGCTAACCTGGCATGCAGCATTCATCCCTGGACCTCCTGGGAGGGAAGAATTTCCATTCTGACAGGGACATCGTTGATCACTCTGCATGTCTGTGGCTCTCGCTGCAGTAGATCCAGACACCTTGGGCCATTTTCCTTGGTGGAACAATGGTTCTCAACACCATTAGCTTCTCTTTTTTTTTTTTGATTTGGAGTCTCACTCTGTCGCCCAGACTGGAGTGCGGTAACCATTAGCTTCTTGATGGTGTCAGAGAACCCCGGTCTCATAGTGAAGGCCTAAACCTGAAGTTTTTTATTTTTATTTTATTTATTTTTTTGAGTCAGAGTCTCACTGTCACCCAGGCCGGAGTGCAGTGGCACACTCACGGCCACCGCAGCCTTGACCTGCTGGGCTCAGTTGATCCTTCTGCCTCAGCCTTCCAAGTACCTGGAACTACAGGCACACGCCATCACATCCAAGTAATTTTTTGATATATTGTGGAGATGGGGGTCTTACCAAGTTGCCCGGGCTGGTCTCGAACCTCTGGGCTCCGTCAATCCTCTCGCCTCCGCCTCCCAAAGTGCTGGGATTACAGGCATGAGCCACCCTGCCTGGCCAAACCTGAAGGATTTTAGTCTTCTAGGGTCCACTTGTGTGGATCTGATGAACCCCGTGGCCTCTCTTCCCAGAACAAGACACACACATGTACACATAGTGTGTCCACACTCATACAATTATTCCCACAGAATTTTGCACATAATCATGAGGCCTCCCAAAGCCTGCCCATGGGCTGTGGATTACGGACCCATCCCTGGTTCAACCCAATTCAAACAATTTTTTTCCCCCAAAGGAGCCAAGAGCCTCGTAAAGACAATGGCTTTTGTACATGGAGATAATCAGAGATAACAAGATGAGAGAAAGCTTCTGGAGACCACTGTTGCTCCTAAACATGACAAATGTATGTGGACTGCTAAGGAAAGAGGCCATAAAGCAAGATGACCTTGAAAAACTCAAAACCCATTGCCCCAAAGTAAAACAGTTCATGCTAATGGCAGCTCCTGTCTGCTTGCACATGCCTTACACGGTTCCAGTGGCTTCCACTGGCATGATTCATCCATCTCACAACCACTCTGTGAAGCCGGGGCCAGTAAAATCATCCCCACGTAGAGGTTGCAAAGAAGAAAAAAAAAAAAGGAGGGCTCAAAGAATTGAGACAATACCTGAAAGGTCACATTGGTTTGTAGAATCGGGCCAGGAGGAAAACTGAGGGGTAAGCTGACCCCAGGTTCAATGTTCACAGGAATTACGAGGAGGGGATACACTGTCATGGACCATCAAATGAGCATTCATGTAAAAGCCACTCTAAGCTGGTAACCCAGATTTCTCAAGGCCTACCTCCAATACTTCAGTTCAGTTGGGTCATGACAGAGGATTGTTTTAAAAGCTCTCTTCTGAAATTGATGCTTGTGAGCCTGGCTTTAAACTTGTGTCCCGCCAGGTGTGGTGGCTCATGCCTGTAATGCCAGCACTTTGGGAGGTGGAGACGAGAGGATTGCTTGAGCCCAGGGGTTGAAGACCAGCCAGGGCAACTTGGCGAGACCTCGTCTCTACAATAAAACAAAAAATTAGCCGGATATGGTGGCACACACCTGTAGTTCCAGCTACTTGGAAGACTGAGGCAGAAGGATCACCTGAGCCCAGCAGGTCGAGGCTGCAGTGACCGTGAGTGTGCCATTGCACTCTAGCCTGCATGACTGACTGAGACTCCAACTAAAAAAATAATAATAATAATAAATAAAAATAAACTTGTGCCCCTACCTCCAAACGTCTCCTCTTCTCTTTCCCCTGTCAGACTGGAGTTAGAGGGTGTTGGAGTTAGAAGGGCCTCAATGAAAGGGAGAGAGAAAAAAAGAAGAGATGAGGGAAAATTGTATAAAACAGAAGACATACTGGTACAGGTAAGAAAATAATGGGGCTAGGTGCAGTGACTCAAGCCTGCAATCCCAGCACTTTGGGAGGCTGAGGCAAGAGGATTGCCTGAGCTCAGGGGTTCGAGACCAGCCTGAGCAACATGGTAAGACCTTGTCTCTACAAAAAAAAAAAAAAATTAGCCAAGCGTGGTCGCATGCACCTGTAGTTCCAGCTACTTGGAAGGCTGAGGTGGAAGGTTGAGGCTGTGGTGGTCATGAGCGTGCCACTGTACTCCAGCCTGGGAGACAGAGTGAGACTCCAAACTCCAAAAAAAAAAAAAAAAAAAAAAAAGAATGAAAGTAATGGAATCCATGAGCAGAAGACAGCAGGAGAGGAAATACTGACACCAGCAAGGCCCAGTTCTAGTTTGAACAAATGTTCAGCTACTTCCTAATATAGGTCACTATCCTTCCAGCCTCCTTGTCAGCTACCATCCAAGCCAGTACTATACCATTTAGAGTTCTTTTGTTTTATTATGGCTGAACCTCACTTCTGGTACCAATTTCTGTATACCTGTATCCTGAGATAACAAGCAACTTCCCAAATCTCACTCCCCAGTCCCCCAAATCTCAATTGTTCTCTTCATGTCTCTTTATCTCAAGGAGGCTAGACCAGGCTTTTTCACATGGTGAGAGCAGCAGATGAAGTAACTTTCTTAGTCTGCTCTGGCTTCCATAACAAAATTCCTTAGACCGGTCAATTTATAAACAACAGAAATTCATCGCTCATTGTTCTGGAGGCTGGGATGTCCAAGATCAAGGTGTTAGCATATTCAGTGACTAGTGAGGCCTCTCTGCTTCACAGATGGCACATTCTCCCTCTGTCCTTACATGACAAAAGGGACAAACAGGCTCCCTCAAGTCCCCCCCCCTTTTGTTTGAGTTGGAGTTTCACTCTGTCGCCCAGATTGGAGTGTAGTGGCCACTCCTGGCCACCACAGCCTCGACCCACTGGGCTCCGGCGATCCTTCCACCTCAGCCTTCCGAGTAGCTGGAATTACAGGCGCGCGCTACCACGCCCAGCTGATTTTTGATTGATTGTAGAGATGAGGTCTCGCCAAGTTGCCCAGGCAGGTCTCGAACCCGCGGGCTCAGGCAATCCACTCACCTCAGCCTCGCAAAGGCGTGGGATTACAGGCTGAGCCACTGAGCCCGGCTTCAAGCCCCCTTTTTTTTTTTTTTTTTTTTTTTTTTGAGTTGGAGTTTCACTCCGTCGCCCAGACTGGAGTGCAGTGGCCGCTCCCGGCCACCGCAGCCTCGACCCACTGGGCTCCGGCGATCCTTCCGCCTCAGCCTTCCGGTAGCTGGAATTACAGGTGAGCGCTACCACGCCCAGCTAATTTTTTTTTTTATTTATTGTAGAGATAAGGTCTCGCCAAGTTGCCCAGGCGGGTGTCGAACCCGCGGGCTCAGGCAGTCCACTCACCTCAGCCTCCCAAAGGCGTGAGATTACAGGCTGAGCCACCGAGCCCGCTTCAAGCCCCTTTTATAAGAGCATAGTCCTACTTATGAGGGTAGATCCTTCATGACTGAATCATCTCCTAAATGCCGCACCTCTTATACTATCAGATTGGGTATTAGGTTTCAACTCCTGAATTTTGGAGGGATACATACATTTAGACCATAGTAGTAGGCAAGCCTCAGTACTCAAGAAATTATTACTTCTTGCTTGCATCATACTTGTTGGTGTCCCATTGGTCAAAGTAAGTCACATGGCTAAACTCAGTGTGAGAGGAGACTACCCATAAATGTGAATATCGGGAGGCATGACTCACTGGAGGCCATATTTGCAATAATCTATCACACACATTAGTAAAAGTATTTCCCTACCCGTATAATGACTGAAATGCTATCATTTCTTTTCCAGACCTTTGGTCCTCAGCATTGTATCCTTTTTCTTGTTCTTTGAAAAATCAGGCAGAGCTTTATTGCATATCCCATGACCCAGCAATTTCATTTTGCAGTATATAGCCAAGAGAAATAGGCACATGTGTGCATCAAAAGCCATGCACACAAATGCACATAGCAGTTTTGTTAACAACAGCCCAAAACTAGAAACAACCTAAATTCCCATTAACAGGAGAACAGATAAATTCATCATGGTATATTCATGCAATAACATACTATACAGTTTGACAAAAACCAAACTACTGCTACATGTAACAACAGGAATGAACATCTCAGACAAGCCATGCTCGGTAGCTTAGCCTGTAATCCCACTCTTTGGGAGGCTGAGGTGAGTGGATTGCCTGAGCCCACGGGTTCGAGACCTGCCTGGACAACTTGGCGAGACCTCATCTCTACAATAAATCAAAAAATCAGCCAGGCGTGGTAGCGTATGCCTGTTATTCCGGCTACTCGGAAGGCTGAGGCGGAAGGATCACTGGAGCCCAGCGGGTCGAGGCTGCGGTGGCCGGGAGCGGCCACTGCACTCCAGTCTGGGTGACAGAGTGAGACTCCAACTCAAAAAAAAAAAAAGGCCCACTCCCAACCAGGTTCTTCAGATGACCTTGTCCACGGTCAATGAGAAAAATGCCTCCTTTCCCACCAAGGCTTTCCTTTCTATCTCCAATTCTCTCCAGCTGCCCCTGGCTTCAGGACTTTCCACCTGTCCTTCCAAACCTGCTGTTTGCCAACACCATCTGCCTTCCCCACCGTCCTCATCAGGTGTAGGGGAAACCAAAGCCCACAAGTGCCAAAGTCGACAAGTCTGTTGCCTGAACCCCCAGGCCAGCGGACCGGCACTGGGAGAACTCTTCCACTTCCACCACTTGAGTGGTTACCTACGTCGACAACTGAATCTCTCTTCAACTTTAGCAGCGTGGATTCTTCTTACTAAAGGCTAAGTACTCGCTGAGTTGCAAGTTTTAGAAAACGAGGCCATTGTGGGGCTATTTCTGAGGGAAAGGAAGACCGGTAGTGCCAGCGCCAGCCCCGTCCACCTCCCACAAGGATTGGGCACCATCATTTCCACATCAGGGAAAATTCCATCTCCTATTTCAAGAAAAACAGCTGAATCTGGCTTCATCTTCCACAAAAGTAGCAGAGGGCAAGGGTTTAAACTCTTAAAGACAGCAGGGAACAAGTGACCAAAAGCAACTTCAGGATGAAGTTGACTGCAGTGTGTGAGGGGGTTTTGCTGGTGAAGGTGCTGCAGTTAGGGTATCAGCTATAGGATAAGGTGGGGGGAGAAGATACCCCCCAAGACATCCTGCTGGGGCATAGACAGGCTGGGGGTGGGGAGCAGAGCCAGCCCCCACCCGGGAAGGGACAAGGAAATGTGGGGTTCCTGGTAGCTTTGGGAACCAGTTGTGTTCATCTCCTAATGCTGCCTTAACCAAGTGTCACACACTGAAAGGCTTCGACAATGGAATTTCTCTTCTCACAGTTCTGGAGCTGGAAGGCTGGGATTCACGTGTTGCCAGGGCTGCTTCTTTCTGCCAAGGCCTGTCTCCTTGGCTTGCTGGGTCTTCACATGGTCTCTGCTCTGTGCATGTCTGTGTCCCAATCTACTCTTCATATAGGGACACCAGCCATATCCAATTAGGGCCCACCCTCATGACCTCATTTTAACTTCACTACCTCTTTAAAGACCCTATCTCCAAATACTGTCTCATTCTGAGGTACTGGGGGTTAGGACTTCAACATAAGACTGTGAGGGTACATGATTCAGCCCAGAACACCGAGACAAGGCTTCTGTTTTGCTTCCACAATTACAACCTACTGAAACTGTAGTCAACATAGTTCCAGGGCTGAGAGAAACTTCAGAGTTTCTGACTATGCACAAAAAATGTCCTTGTATGCCTTTCTGCCTAAATTCTCAGCATCCAAGTCTTGCCTCTTCCAAGAAGCCCTCCCTGATCTCTGAGCTCACAGAGAGCTTTCCCTTTGTCAGATTTCACAAGGAAGGATGCTTAGAGTTGAGCTTTCTTTTTTTTTTTTTTTTGAGTTGGAGTCTCACTCTGTCGCCCAGACTGAAGTTCAGTGGCCGCTCCCGGCCACCACAGCCTCGACCTGCTGGGCTCCGGCAATCCTTCCACCTCAGTCTTCCAAGTACCCGGAACTACAGGCACGCGCTACCACGCCCGGCTAATTTTTTGATTTATTGTAGAGATGAGGTCTCGCCAAGCTGCCTAGGCGGGTCTCGAACCCGCAGGCTCAGGCAATCCACTCACCTCAGTCTCCCAAAGGCACGGGATTACAGGCTGAGCCACTGAGCCCGGCTGAGTAGAGCTTTCTACATCCTGGGTATCAATTTGCTTTCTGAGTAAGATCTTGGAAGATAAGCAACCCCACCCCCCAACTCAACACACACACACACACACACACACACACACACACACACACACACACAGAGAGAGAGAGAGCCAGTATCCATTTCCTCCCTCCCCCAGCCATGCAGTTACACAGGACCAAGCTGGTCCAGAGTGAATATCAGGACTCTTGATGGGAATGCTGGGACATAGAGCCTCTCTTCTGGGTTGGACTTGGCTGTGAGAGAATGCAAGGCTTAGGAGTAGAACAGCTGCAACTGAGTGGGTGCTGGGGGACAGGGTGCTGAAAGTTTCAGGGATTTGAATGGAGTTGGGGTGGGGTGGGGGTAAGGAACAACCACTGTGTGCAACCATGAAGCCCATCCAGAGCAAATAGCAGATAATGGGTGGTGGTGGCATGATTTAAGTCCTAGATCAAGCCATACCTGAAGTAGATCCCCTTTAGACCATTTAGTTACAAAAACCAATAAAATCCCCCTTTTGCTAACATTGAACTGGGTCGGGTTCACAATGGAAAAATCACTAACTATACAATTTCTTTTGGCTCCTCTAAAGACCCAGCCTTTAGACACTCAATAAATAAAGTCATGTGCCACAAAACGTTTTAGTCAATAACAGAGCACATATAGGACAGTAGTCCCATAAGATTGCGATAGCGTATTTTTACTGTACCTTGCCTATGTTTAGACACACAAATACTTACTGTGTTACAACTGCCTACTGTATTCAGTACAGTAACACACTGTATGGGTTTGTATCCTAGAAGCAACAGGTTATAACATCTAGGTTTGTGTAAGTACACTCCGTGATATTCACACAACAAAATCACCTAACAACGCATTTCTCAGAATGTATCCTCTTCATTAAGCGACTCATGATTGTACTACAGCATTGCAAAGTTTCAACCTATGAAGGCTTTGTAGATAAGAAGACCGTGACCAGGGATTACAGAGATTTGCCAAGTCTCATGGCCTAAGTCAGCAGTCGAGTGCCATTCCCACTGCACCAGAGAGAGGCAGGCTACCATTCCTCCTCCCCTGCCCTCCCCCAACCTTGCCCCTGGGGGAGAGGGAGGGGCTGAGAAAGCCAGTGTGAAGCCACAGTACCCTCAGCACCCCAAATAGGAAGACTCGGTTGCAAGCCAGAAGACCAAAGGAGAGGTGACATAGGAAGTCAAGTGCCTCCCTGTCAACCACACATTTTAAGTCACCTGGGGGCTGCGAGGAAGAAGCTGGTACGAAGATGGTGAGCAGTTGCCAACGCAGGCAGCAGGCATGTCGATGTCTCCAGGACCCCAGAAGGCCCCGCTGCATGCCCTGAGAAGACCTCTACTCTCAAGAAGGCTGTCCCCAAGTGGAGTAGCAGGCTTAGCCGGCTCCAGAAGGGGCATAAATATGTGGGCAGACTCATATGCTCGGTGCCTGGGCTGAGAAGATGCAAATCTCTGGGAGTGGGAGGGAGTGGTGTGCAGAATATCTAGAATACCTCAGACCTCTCTGTCCAACATGGTGGCCTCAGGGTAGCCAAACTTCTTAGCAGTGCAGTGCTCCAGAGAACTGTGGGGGGGGGGCGGAAGAGAGGCAGAGAGACACAAAGAGAGACACAAAAAGAGACAGTGAGAACCAGGTAGAAGGCATATCACCTTAATTTTTATATTTTAAAAGCCAGGGTCTTGCTAGGTTGCCCAGGCTGGTCTCAAACCCCTGGCCTCAAGCAATCCTCTTATCTCAGCCTCCCAAGTAGCCAAGATTACAGGTGTGAGTCTGTGCACCCAACTCTGCCATATCACCTTTTATAACTTAGCCTTGGAAGTCACACAGCATCACCTCTGCCTCATTCAATTCTTTGGAAGTGTCTGGTCCACAGTTAAAGAGAGGGGAATTAGACTCCACCTGGTTGGGGAGACTGTCAAAGAAAGTCCAGACGTGGTTTGAAACCATTATAGAAGCCATACATGGCAGAGCAACAAGGAGCCCAGGCCTCCGACCGATACCGCCTGGCACCCGGCACTGCATAACTCTTGGGGTCTTTTGGTTACTCTTTTTTTTTTTTTTTTTTCTGAGTTGGAGTCTCACTCTGTCACCCAGACTGAAGTGCAGTGGCCGCTCCCGGCCACCGCAGCCTCGACCTGCTGGGCTCTGGCGATCCTTCCGCCTCAGCCTTCCGAGTAGCTGGAACTACAGGCGCGCACTACCACGCCCGGCTCATTTTTTGATTGATTGTAGAGATGAGGTCTCGCCAAGTTGCCCAGGCGGGTCTCGAACCCGCGGGCTCAGGCAATCCACTCACCTCAGCCTCCCAAAGCGCAGGATTACAGGTTGAGCCACCGAGCCTGGCTTTTTTTGTTACTCTTAACCAAACCTAATCCTAACTGATTCAGAGAGCATGAACTGCCATGTCCTGTTCCTGGCACGAAGCGAGCACTCAGGCCGAGACCCACGAAGTGAGAGTGGGTGGGCTGATGGAAGGAGAGAGGGAGAGGTGTGTAGCAGCCTACACATTGATGGCAGATCTCAAATACACTGTTCCCTTGTCCCGTAGAGTCACTTGTATTTGTTAGGCTGTGTCCCTTGTTAAAGTGAGAACACAAGCAAAAGAAGCGGAAGTTAGCATGTAAGGAAGTACAAGGCCGACAGTGAGTGCCCATAGATGCCATCGATGAATGAATGAGTAACCACAGGGCATATGCAGGCAGAAGGTTCCCAAGGCCGATGCTCTCAGATACAGCCAAGGTGCCCAGGTTGGCTCCAGGCTACATTATGAAAACGTCTTTTGTCCTAGAAGCCTTCTCTTTTTCCTCTCTTTCCCCCCACTCTTTCCTCCTCTTCCTCCTTTTTCTCCTTCCCCTCTCTTCTTTTCCTTCCCCTCCTCTTCTTCCTTCCTCTTTTTCATCTCCCTCGTTCTCCTCCTCCTCCTTCTTTCCCTCCTCTTTCTTCTCCTTCTTTCTCCTCCTTCTCCCTCTTCCTCCTCTCCTTCCCCCTCCCATCTGTTTCTCTCTTCCCACACCCACTTAATACATATTCTTAGTCCCAGCCCCCACCAGATAACCAGGTATTTTCTGATGCCCTGGATAGAGGGAAAGGCAAACCAATCAAGCCACGGGCCCCAGTTCCTCGACAGGTCTGGCAGATATGGTCCCAGCCTCTCACCTCCTCTTACCATTTCCACTCATGCTCCAGTCTCTTCACCACATTCTATGCCCTTCCCTGACGTTGCATGTGCTGTTCCCTCCACAGAGATGCTCATCTCCCCTTCCTGTTCTGGTCAATCCCTACTTGTCATTCATCCCCCCACTCAGATGTCACCTCTTCTAGAAAAGGCACCAACCAAGCTAGTAACAGGCCCCGTTGGAGTAAGTGTCCCTCTCACGTGATCCCAGAAGCCCAGGCTCACCTGTGTCAGAACACTTGACCTGTTGGGTGGAACATTCTGCCTCGGTCTCTACCGCGAGACAGGGAGTTCTAGGTGTGTCCTCATTGTAGCACCCCCGAGAGCGTGTCTTGCAGAACACCAGCGATAGGAACTCTACTGGCTTAGTCGTCCCTGAGCAAAGACTTTCCCAGAAAAGGGCATTTCCTGGGCTGCAGGATACGGGGTAAGTGCCCTCCTGGCATCTCTCACATCAAGGTGGCTGGGCAGTCCCTATTTTGTGTCTGAGCCTGAAGGAGCACTGGGCATCCCGGTTCCCTAGAATGTGGTTCCCTAGAATTTGAATTTTTAGTATGTTTAAGCCAGGCATGGTGGCTCATGCCTGTAATCCCAGCACTTTGAGAGGCCGAGGTGGGAAGATCGCTTAAGGCCAGGGGTTTGAGACCATCCTGGGCAATATAGCAAGACCCTGTCTCTAAAAAAATATTCAGGACAACCCCCGTGGGTCCCCTCCCACTGTGGGAACTTCTCTGTCCTCTCAATAAATCTTGCTTTCTCAAAATAATAATAATAATTAGCTGGGTATGGTGGCATACACTTGTATTCCCAGCTACTTGGGAGGCTGAGGTAGGAGGATCACTTGAGCCCAGGAGTTCGAGCCTGCAGTGACCTATGATAGTGCCACCATATTCCAGCCTGGATGACAGAGTGAGACTCTGTCTTAAAGCAAACAAAAACAAACAACAACAAAAATGCAACATGTTTAAGCCATGTCTCTTCCACTCTTTCCCTGGACACCTCTGTTGTGATAGACTTGAACCTGGGTGGGCTTGCGGCTGTTCCAACCAAAAGAATATGGTGGAAGCAATGCTAGGTGGTTTTTGATGCTAGGTCACATCATGCAAACAGCTTCCTCTTGATGCAGTCTCGCTTTCTTTGGGGCACTCACCTTCGGAAACCTTAGTCATCCTCGAACAAAGACTAACCCAGAAGAGGGCATTTCCTGGGTTGCAGGACATGGGGTGAGTATCCTCCTGGCATCCTCACAGCTGCCATGCTGTGAGGAAGCCTAGGCCACGTGAAGAAGTCACGTGGAGGTGTCTGGCCAACAGGTCCAGCTAAGGGCTTAGAGTACAACCCGCATCAATGGCCAGACATACGAGTAGCAAGTCACCCTTCCAGAATGTGAGTGCTGCTTGACAACCAGGCCTCCCTGTGTCTATGGCAGCAGAGAAGCCTCAGGGAAGAAGACGAAAAGGCAGGAAAGGGTCAGTACTCACCTTGGGGAGATGCTGTCAGTGTGTGAGTCAAGGCCCTCACGGAAATATCCACCACAGCCACAACTGGGAGACGTGGAGGGGAGGCCTTGAGGAAGTGAGCCAGGGCACCAGAGGCAAATGATCCAGTGAGTTCTTTAACCCCCTGTGTCTCAGTTCCCTCATATGCAAAATGGAAACCACTTGTGAGGATTAAACATAATAACCCATGCAAAGTGCCGGACACTTTGGACACGCTCAATAAATGTTAGTCTACCAGAAGAGACAAAGGTTTCAAGGTCTCGGGAAGATTTCCACATCTAGTGCAGACTGACTGCTCTTGAGAGCCATGACTTCCAAAAGCAAACAAAGAGGGTGTTTTGGAATTCTGAACTTGACTTTTTCGATGCCTTGGACTTGGACTGTTGATTCTGCACCAAAATATCAAGAATGGGGAAGGGGGAATGAGAGCAGCTTTCCTGTCACAGAGAAAGGGAATCACGGTTCCCCCAGTCTGAGAGGCTGGCTGGCTGGTACAAGGGCCCGCACGCCCACGGAAGCCCTGGAACAGGCCTGAGGTTCTTATGGCACAGGGATGGAAGAGACATGGGAGCCCCGGAGAGGTTGACCGGCATGGAGGGAAGAGTGGGCGGAGCCTCACGCCACAGCAGCCAGCAGCTGAGGCTTGCCTGTTGGGCAGTGCAGAACCCATTTCTCCTGGCACCGCAGAGGTACAGTGGTTGTGGCTAAATGCAGGGCCTCGGCAGCAATTGCAAGGGTGGCCCAGGTCCTGCACAGTCGAGCACAGTAGAGAGAGCAGCCAGGAGCACCCAAGCCTCCATGGCACCCAGAGGGCCAAGTGAGAGGGCTGACCAGCAGGGCTCGGAAGAGGCATGTAGAGAACAATACGCAGGGCTTCTGGAGGCTGTGGCCAACCAGGACATCAGGTTCCATGTTCAAGTCCAAGAGGGACACAAGTACAATTCATCCAAGGCCAGGGAGCCCAGTGGGTAGGGCCGGGAAGCAGAGGGCAGCATGTGGACACATGTTCCTTGCTCAGTGCCAGGACGGTGTAAGGACTTCCGCCCCCACTCCCAGGGCCGCAGCTCACGCCTGGAAAGGACAAGCAAGGGAGAATCCTGAAGAGACTGCATTTGCCTAAAAGTGACCATGATTTAAACCAGAAGTGACTGTTACCTTGACTTGGCAAGTTTAAGCTGTCCACCATCAGCAGAAACGGGGACCCAAGAGCCCAGTTAAGGCTGCAGTTGGGGAGAAATAAAGAAAAGCTACATCTTAGCACACCTGAGTGTCAGGAGAATGGAACTTAAACCCGCTACACAGGGCTTTACTCAAGGCTTGGGAATAACAGGAGGAAATTAAGCCAGAGCGGAGCTTACACATCAATAATCCAGTTGACAAGCTGTGACTTGCTTTCTGGGGTCCACATCCCTACAGGAGTCACACACATGCGGGAGCGGCAGAGGGGGAGGAGAGGAGGTCAGGAGTCCGTCCAAAGAAAGACAAAATGTGTGACTCTCCTTTCTGGATCCTGCTGCATCTCTCAACAACTCTTAATTACTAGCAATCAGCTCTTAATTACCTACAACAAGAGAGACCAGGGAAAACACAGATAAATGAAATCCACAGATAATTCCCAAACCCCAATTTGGTCGATAACATCATTCAGCTTCCCCAAGTAACCTCTTGCCAGGGTTCTTGATCTCCTGACGAGTTGCAGGACAGAATGATCCCCAATTCCCTGTTTTTCTTTGCCCTTGCCCTTCCCTTACCCTTGCCCTTGCCTGCCTTCCGTGGAAGCAGGGGAGAAGCAAATGGACCCTAAAGAATTCCCAACTGGATACTCTTTTCTCTCCTCCCCAGGACGCGGCTGCCAGGATCCCTGGCTGGGTGCCAGACTCCTAGCCTCCTGGCGCTGGACTGTTTTCACTGCCTGTTTGCCCAACAGGAGTGCTGGCTGACAGGAAGAGAGGACAACAGGTTCCAGGGCAAGGGTCTCTGGAACCACACTGTCCAGGGGCTGCCATGGGTCACCATGTGTCCCACAGACCCAGGGGCCTCTCTGTCCACACCTGGGGCAGGGTGACTGCCTAGAGCAGGGGGACAGAATTAAGGCAGGTTAGAACCTGGAGTGAGAGCAGAGACGGAGGAAAGATGGCCCAGCCCAGGGGCAGGGGCAGGCAGGGCATGCCCTCAGGCCCCGTGCCTTGGTTAGCTGAATCCCAGGAAAGTTGCCTGTCCTGCTTAAAAACAATGTCTTGATTTCACCGCTTGGGGAAAAATGTCCAAGGATGACCCAGCGGCACAGCAAATGGTCCAGTATCAATTAAGGAGAGAGGGAAAAAGCCAGGCTCGGTGGCTCAGCCTGTAATTCTGTGCCTTGGGAGGCTGAGGTGAGTGGATTGCCTGAGTCCGCGGGTTCGAGACCCGCCTGGGCAGCGAGACCTCATCTCTACAATAAATCAAAAACTAGCTGGGCGTGGTAGCGTGCACCTGTAGTCCCAACTACTTGGAAGGCTGAGGCGGAAGGATCGCCGGAGCCCAGCAGGTCGAGGCTGCGGTGGCCGGGAGCGGCCACTGCACTCCAGTCTGGGCGACAGAGTGAGACTCCAACTCAAAAAAAAAAAAAAAAGAGAGAGAGAAAAAGGAAGGAACGGGATATCCATAGAATCAACTATGTCCCCTCTCCACTCCCCCTTTCCCACCCCTCCTCCTGTCCCCTCCGCCCTCCAGCCATGGCCAAGGAAGCTATGGGCTGGTGTCCTTTTGAGATCAGAGGAGTAGCCACAGTTGAGCATGGACCTGAACATTGCTCTCCCTTTTCTGACTTTTCTTTTTTTCCTACCATCCAGTGAACCCAGTGGACAAGCCATCCTCATTCCCGCAGGCCTCATTAATGAACCAGCAGTAGCAAACGTGCCTTGTTATTGCTGGAAACCTGGAAGTAGCACGCTCCCCACCAATGTGCAAACACCACACGAAAAAGGCCCTCCCCGCCCCCTCCTGTCTCCTGTCCTCCCCACAGATCCCAGGGTCGCACAGTTGAAGCTTCAAGTGCTGCAGTCCTGCTGAGAAGCCTGTCCAGGGCGTGTCTTTGCCCTCACTCCTCCCCCTCCCAGGATTATCCAGAGTCAGCCGCAACGTGGCACACATGGAGGTTCCAGGGAGGAGGTTGCCTCCTGCAAATCAGGGTCAGGCAGTGTATTGAATGAGGGACCCCTGGGCCCAGGTTGAGGCTAAAAAATGCTGCGGGTGGGCCACAGTGGTAGGGGGTGGGGCTGGGGACTGCTGTGGCCTCACCTCTTCACCACTATCCTTCCCTCCTGGCCTTGACCGGGTCACAGCCCCTTCCACGCTCTAAATGGGCATTAATGCAGCCAGCGCTAACTCGATTTTGCCACAGGGAGACAGGAATAATTTGTCTCCAGCCCTTTGCTTCTGCTCCCTCTATCTCCTCTGACGGAGACTGTTGGTTCAGCCTCATAAGGTTAGATTGTCAGGCTTTGGGGCCCTTCCTACTCTGTTTGATGATCACTTGAGTAAGGGAGAGGCCAGGAGGGAGAGACAGGGAAACACCCAGGCTCCAGGGACAAAGCAGTTTCCTACAGTCCAAGGCCACCATGTTTCCAGGGGGTCATTATGCATCTCTCCTGTGACCAGGTGAACCAGGACTCCAGAGGGCCCATGACACAGCAGGTGAGATGTGCCAACAGCCCCTCTCACCAAACTGATATGAAATTCAACAATGCAGGGAAGTTTTTAGCAGCAAAAAGAAGAAAGCCAGTGAGAAGGACAACATTTGGTATCCCCCGCTGAGGAGGCTGACATCACTCTGCCAAACAGAAATCGCCTGCCTTTCTCAAAGCCAGGATTCTGGAGTTGTTTTCTGATTATTTCAATCAGCCTAATAACGTATAGGTTTGAGACAGCTGCCTTTGTGGTTTAGAGGGTTTGGCTTTTCTGCTGGCTTCCACGGAAGCTTAATTTTTGCTCCCCAAAGTTCACATGCAGCTAGGGAAAAGGAGTTTGAATGGATTTTCTGACTCCAAAACATAACCATCCCGGAATGTGCTGTGAGATCCAGCAGTCTTTTCCACCTGACTGGCTGGATCTGAGGCCCCGTTGCTGTGTCTAGTTCAGTGTTCTGCATTCTCAGCCGGTTTCCTTGCTGATCAGAGGAACTGGCTACATTTGGGTTCTGTTCATTCCTGTTTGCAGTCCCCAGGCCTTGGAGCCCCATGGGGTGCTCTGTCTGACTGCCTGGTGTCTGGGTATGATGGCTCCCTTTACGACTTGTTTCTTCATGCCAGGCTCGTGCAGAGGGACTGCCAACCATGCCCTAAACCTCTGTAAATGCACAGAGAACACACTGCTCATCACCTGCCACGGTGCCCAGAGAAATGGGCACGATTTGTTTCAAAGAACTATGTTTAACTCAAGGTGGCTGTAGAAGTTACTAAAGTTAAAATAAACCTTCTATTAAGCCAAAAAAAAAAATCAGAATATCATCAGAGAAAGTTAGCCAATGTATTATATAAGACTACATTTATTAGAATATTATCCATCTTTTGGCTAGACAAGGTGGCTCACACCTGTAATCCCAGCACTTTGGGAGGCTGAGGCGGAAGGATTGCTTGAGCCCAGGAGTTCAAGACCAGCCTGAGCAACAAAATGAGACTCCTGTCTCTACAAAAGGATCAAAATATTAGCTGAGTGTGGTGGTGCATGCCTGTAGTCCCAGCTGCTTGAAAGGCTGAGGCGGAAAGATCACCTGAGCCCAGCAGGTCAAGGCTGTGGTGGCCGTGAGCATGCCATTGCACTCCAGTCCGGGTGACAGAGTCAGACTCTGACTCAAAAAAAAATTGGGCAAATGTGTTTGAAAGAATCTCCAAAAAACATTCACTGAAGCCAAACGCAGCCTCTCACAACAATGCTAGCTGGTACACTGATACAGATGGGTTCCTAGAACATGTTCCTAGTGGGAGAAGCCCAAACTACAAGGGGCTTGTAGTGAGACAAGAAAGAGGGAAAAGATTTAAAAAAAGAGTATGTTCATGAACACGTTACTGTTGTGTGCACCGGAGACCCAATCCCAGAGACAGTGTAGGACACACCTCAGAATTGTCCCACTGAGTTATGACGACATGAATACTGGTCTGTCATCTCCCTTGCCTCCTTGGCTGAGAGTTGGTCCCGAGGGCATTCATTCCCCAGTCCTATCAGTGCCATTATCCCACCTGCGAGCCACACCTGGCAGAGACGCTCAGGAAGCCACCTGCGGGTACAAGAACTGTCTGCAGGGGACCTCTGGGGCGGGCAAAGGGTACATGGACACCAACAGCACCTGCTACAGATCTGAATGACTTTCGAGCCATCAGCAAGAAATCAAATCCACCTTTGGAAGATAAAGATTGCTAACAGCAGAGATCTTTAGAGGAATAATAATAATAACTGAGGTTTATTGAGTGTTTATTGTGTGCCAGCTGCTATTCTAAGCACTTTATATGCACTAACCCATTTAGTTCTCACACATGTATAAAATAGGCACCATTATTATATTCTTTTGACAGATAAGGAAATGGATGTGCCACATACTCCAAGGCAATTCCATAAGCATCTTGGAGCAGTGAACTCATCATTGGAATAAACAAACAGTCATCCAGGTGATAGTTTTAAGGAGATAAGGTAGATTGGTGTATATATAAATATATGGATATGCAAATGCACTTGAGTATGTTTGTTAAAAGCAAAAATAGTCTCATGACTTATACATGAGCCAATGAATAACCAATTGAATTCTGACCACCCTAGAGCCCTAGGAGTGTAGAAGCAGGAAGAGAATGTGCTGGAAATATCAAGGGAGGCTTTACGGAAAAGATGGGCCGGGAGCTGTTGTGAAAAGGTAAGGAAATGGCTTGAAATAAGTCCTAGAGGCAGGAGGGAGCAGGGCATGCAGGGGACCAGCCGATCTGGCATATGAGTCGAGACGTCAATGGTGATGTTCACCAAATATTTCCAGCTCTCTGCTTTCCTGGCATATGGTAGAATTCTATTTTCTCGGCCCCCTTTGAAGTCACATGTGGCCATGTGATTTGATTTGGTCAAGGAAATGTTAGCAGAAGTTACTTGTGTCCTAAGTGGAAGCTTTCAGAGTCAGGATGTAATTTGACATGTTCTCTGCCCCCCTTGGAGGCGCAAATTAAGATGGACTCTCCTGGCCGGGCTTGGTGGCTCAGCTTGTAATTCCAGCACTTTGAGAGGCCGAGGTGGATGGATTGCCTGAGCCCACGGGTTCAAGACCCATCTGGGCAACTTGGCGAGACCTCATCTCTACAATAAATCAAAAAAATTAGCCGGGCGTGGTAGCGCACGCCTGCAGTTCCAGCTACTTGAAAGGCTGAGGCGGAAGGATCGCTGGAGCCCAGCAGGTGGAGGCTGCGGTGGCCGGGAGTGTGCCACTGCACTCCAGTCTGGGTGAAGAGTGAGACTTCAACACACACACACACACACACACACACACACACACACACACACACACACAAGATGGACTCTCCATACAGCTGGATACCTGAGCAACTACCATGAGGAAAGCCTCCCACTCCTGACCTATGAAAACATGTAACATGAGCAAGAAATAAACCTTTGTTGTTGTATTGTAAGTCACTGAGATTTTGGAGTTACAGCAGCCTAACTTAACCTATCCTGACCAATATACTTAGGCTTATGCTACCATAGCAAACAACCCCAAGATCACAAGGGCTTAACAAACAAATGTCATGACCATGCAAACTTCAGTGCAAGACAATGGATGAAGGAGGAAGTGTTCTGCTCCATACAGTCACTCAGAGACTTAGGCTAATGGAGGCTCTTACCATCTGGAACATTGCTACTGGTCACCCCAGCAAGAGTTGAGAGAAGTCAGAGAATCACACAGGGTCTTTTCATTGCCTCCATGTAAAAGTCTCACATGGCACTGCCACGTGTGTTTCATTGGCTAGAACTAGTCACATGGCTCTGCCTAATTGCAAAGGGGCTGGAAGCAGGATCTCCCCTCTGCCCAGGAAGAAGAAAATAACTGGCTATTGGTGAATATTAATAATGTCCACCACACCTGGCTTCAGGATGCTGGAAAGTAGTGGGCAGCTGAAGGTGTGGAGAGCATGGACACAGGGGAGAAATGCTTTTGAGAACCAGAACATGATTCACGAAGCATCAGGAAGCCACTGTAAGTATGAGCAGGGCTGGGACATGAGGAAGGCTGAGGTAAAATATCACTGGACCAGCAGTCTAATGTTGGGCATACAGGCATGCCAGGGCAACATAGAGGTGGGGTGAGGATTCTGTGCCTATAGGCAAGGAGAGTTGCTGGGAGGCTGTTGTATTAACCTAGACCTGTGGTGATGATGGCATGGTACCTGCTGGGGACAAGGAATGAATCCTGTGGCATTTTAAGGAAAAAGGAAGCATGGTGTATTGGGGGCCCAGGCTTTTGACATTTGACATCAGATTTGACCAGCTTTTTGCTCTTAGGCAAAATATATAATCTCACAGAGCCTCAGTGTTCTTACCTACAAAATGAGGATCATAATATTATTTACCTTATACAGCTGTTATGAGGATTGAAAGACTAGAGATTATGTCTGTCAAATGACAGTGGAAGTGGTGATGATGGTGGAGACGGTGGTGGTGGGAGTAGTGATAGTGAATCATAAAAGGACTATAATTAAAACTGAGGTTAAGGCTTTGGGGAATATAATACCTAGAATTGGGAGGCAAGATGAAGAGTCTTCCAATATATAAAATGTAGAAGTAGTCAGAAGATAGAAAGTAAACCATAAAATCAAAGGTCCTTGGAACCAAAGGGGGAAAAGTTTCAGTAAGAAATCTTAAGCTCAAAGTAGACAAAGAAAATATAAACAACAGTCACTGGGTTTTATAAAAATAGAGTGACTATGACCTGGTGAAGGGACAAGTTGGTGGCAAAGGATTAAGAGGAACTAGGCGTCTGGCCCAGCCAGTGTAGAACTCCCTTGTAAGGAGTTTGGCAGTGGAGGGACAGAAGATCAAAGAACCTGTATCAATCAGGAATGCTTTTGGCTGCAAGTAACAGTAATATATATATATATATATTCAAAGATGTAAGAAAAAAGCCCATGGAGAGAAAGAGAGGAAAAATATTTGTGAAAATGCTTTTTCAAAGATGTAAGAAAAAGCCCACGGAGAGAAAAGAGAGGAAAAGTACTTGTAAAAATGCTTTGCATTCAAAGTTGAAAGAATAAGTCATAGAGAGGCCAAAAAAAAATTAAATAGCTAAAATTAAAAATAAGGTTCTATTTAATTTATACCTCATTTCATTGCCTAACTGATTTTTTTTTTTTGAGTTGGAGTCTTACTCTGTTGCCCAGGTTGGAGTGCAGTGGCACGCTCATGGTCACAGCAGCCTTAAACTGCTGGGTTTAGGCTATTTAGCCTCCGGGGCTGGAGGCAGGGGACGGAAGAATGGGAAGTTAGTGTTAAATGGATACAGAGTTTGGATTTTACAAGATGAAAGAGTTCTGGAGATGGATGGTGGTGATGTCTGCACATTATGAGTGTATTTAATACTATAGAACTGTATACCCAAAATGGTTAAGATGGTAAATTTTATAATATGTGTATTTTGCCACACAATCATATTGAGGGAGGTGAAAAGCAGTTGGTCTGTGCCTTGTCATCCCTTTGTTTTTAGTTGCTTTCTCTTTCGTGCTGCCTTATTTATTTATTTATTTATTTATTTTTGAGTTGGAGTCTGACTCTGTCGCCCAGACTGGAATGCAGTGGCCGCTCACGGCCACCACAGCCTCGAACTGCTGGGCTCCGGCGATCCTTCCGCCTCAGCCTTCCGAGTAGCCGGAATTACAGGCACGCGCTACCGCGCCCGGCTGATTTTTTTTTTTTTTTTTTTTTTTTTTTATTGTAGGGATGAGGTCTCACTGCCCAGGTGGGTCTCGAACCCGCGGGCTCAGGCAATCCACTCACCTCAGCCTCCCAAAGGCGCGGGATTACAGGCTGAGCCACCGAGCCCAGCTTCGTGCTGCTTTAAACATGGATATCATGGCTGCCATTCTGGACCATGGGGCTAAAGACCCCATCCTTTGAAAGGTAGAGCAGTGAGCTCAGAGAATCCTGGATCCCTGAGGATTTAATGGAACAAAGCAGTCATTCCGGCTTTGGACTTCAGCCAAAGCTTGTCTTCTCAGATACGGTCCCCAGGAAGGGGACAATTGGCCTGGATACCCACCAAGGGCAGTCTCTGATATTCACCCAGAGAGACCAACACCTCCTCTAGGGGTAGCAGTTTGACACAGGGCTATCCCCAGTCCTCCCAGGCACCACTTTATGGGAGGGAAGAGTGAAGTCCGCGTTGTCCTCAGCCTCTGCAGGCTGGAGAAATCTTAGAAGAAAGGTGCCCGGAGCGGCCCTTCAGGGCTACTTACGAGACACCCAGCCTTGGCGTTGGCTGGCTGGCAGGAGGACAGTTTCTGATCTCAGTTGCGCATAACTAACAAGAGGTGACCTCACATTGGCGAGGCGAGCCGATTTGAGTGCTTTCAAGGACAAAATGTGTCCCGGTATCTGGAGGCAAAAATCAGAACCAAGTGGCACTGTCTCGCTATCTCTAGAGACAAAGGAAAAGCTGTCAGAGGCTGCTTCCTCTCCGTCCGGACAGGACGGCCCCTCCGCAGCCATGCCAGCCCCTACTCCCACCCACTACTTCTTCTCGTGGACGTATCCAGCACATTCCACCCCCTGCCTGGGTGTGTGGTCATCTTCTGGGTACGTGTCCTATCTCTCCCTCCCCTCCCATGACCCCATCGTGAGCTCCAGGACAGCAGGGACACTCTGCCATCCCATTACCCAGTACCGCATCTGGCCCACAGCAAGGGCTCAAACAAGGCTTCTGATAGCTACCCCTGCAGATTGTTGGGGGATCTTTCCTCAAGAGGAAGGGAATCCAGAGAAGACATTTGTGCTGACCCCCAGTGCCAGGCCAGCCTAACAGTGCGTCTAGGTCTAGCTCATTTGGAAGACCCGTCTCTCATAGTCCCCCCAAGTTTCAGAGAGAATTTCCACCTGCCCTCCTTGGTAAAAGGTAGTGATATAGATTTTCCAGTGACGGGCCTAAATTTCTCCTGTCGCAATTTATAACCATTCCATCTGCTCTGAACGTCAGTGTGACAGCCCAGCTGCTCACTGCCACCTACAACCTGGGCTGACATTCAGTGGAAATGCACTGCTACGACAGCTGTACTGGTTAGCAAAATATTGAAATGCTTCTGGAACTGTATAGTAAACAGTCACTGCCCCAGGCCCCCTGAGTGTCCCCACTTGCCAGCCTGGCCACCCTTGGCCACTCCCTGAGAACCCTAGACTCCCTTCCGATCCAGAGCATAGGGGGATCCCAGATGTTAACAACTGTTCTGGATGGTCAGTGCCCATGTGTGAATCTCACCCAGCCAAGGCTTCCTCACCCTTCTCTTTCCCAAATTGCAGAACAATGACTCCAGCAGCTTGTCCCCTCCCCTCAGGCATCAATGTCCCGTGACAGCAACCCCTGGCAAATGTGCAGGTCCTTGGGCAGCCACAGATTGGGGGTGGGCGCTGGGTGTTATCTACACTGAGAGGGGCAGTGAGGCCACTCACCCAGGCCAGCTGGGGTTCAGATGCCCAGGGAAGGGACAGGAGGCCAAAACCTGGTCTGTGAAGCCACTGGAAGCCAGGATGGGGCTAGGATCGATCCAGCTGGGTCCAGACCTAAGCAGGATGCTGGGGAGAGAACAGGTTCTAGGGCAAGTGTGAGTGAGGTCAAGGCCAGCCAGGCAAGAGGCAAGCTCATCTGGGTTACTGGTTCCCTCTCCCAACCCTGGAAACGCCAAAGTAAGAGGGCAACATATATTCTGGAAACCCACCAAAGCCCCATGAGAAACCCCAGGAGAGACTGTAAGCTGCCTTGACGTGGCATCTGTAGGGATGGTGGGTGGCCGGAAGCAGAGATGAAAGCATAGGTAAAGGAAAGCTTTTTAAATTTGACTCTTAGCCAGGTGCAGTGGCTCACGCCTATAATCCCAGCAGTTTGGTAGGCAGAGGCTAGAGGATTGCCTGAACCCAGGGGTTCGTGATCAGCCTGGGCAACATGGTGAAACCTTGTCTCTACAATACATTTTAGAAATGAACCAGGGGTGGTGGCATGCACCTGTAGTTCCACCTACTTAGAAGGCTAAGGCAGAAGGATCAAGGCAGTGGTGACTGTGAGCTGTGAGCGTGCCACTGCACTCCAGCCTGGGTGACAGAGTGAGACTCCTACTCAAAAAAAAAAAATTTGGCCAGGCTCGGTGGCTCAGCCTGTAAACCCGCGCCTTGGTAGGCTGAGGTGAGTGGGTTGCCTGAGTTCGAGACCCGCCTGGGCAACTTGGCGAGACCTCATCTCTACAATAAATCAAAAAATGAGCCAGGTGTGGTAGCGCGCGCCTGTAGTTCCAGCTACTCGGAAGGCTGAGGCGGAAGGATCACCGGAGCCCAGCAGGTTGAGGATGCGGTGGCCGGGAGCGGCCACTGTACTCCAGTCTGGGCGACAGAGTGAGACTCCAACTCAAAAAAAAAAAAAATTTTTTTTGGCTCTCACAACCACCCATCCCCCTGAGGCCTTGGGAGTGTCATTTCCTGCCCCTTCTTGGCAGAAACCAGTGGCAGCTGCCCAGGTTGTCAGTGCCCAGGTACCAGGGACTCTCCTTAAACTCCCTGAGACTGACATCTACCAAGACCTGGTCTTCCACCCCTCCCCAATGCACAGGATTGGGCAGGCAGCTGCTGGCCCTGTCCCATCACACGTGACCCCTAGGGTCAAACAATGAGGCCCCTAGGGAGAGCGTTGATCACGAAAGAAAGACCACAAACTGGACATCGGAATCAGAGAGAGCAGATGAAATGGCGAGAACCAAAAGGCCCAGCATCGAAAATAAGCATGGGAAATAGAGTTAAGGAGCGAAGACAAGATAGTAGCCACAAGAAACAAGAACACACACTCATAGAAAAAGTACCAAGTGAGGCCAGGCGCGCTGGGATCACATCTGTGATCCAGCCCTTTGGGAGACCGAAGCAAGGGGATCACCTGAGCCCAGGAGTGCAAGACCATCGTGGGCAACACAGCGAGACCTCGTTTCTATTTTTTAAAAAATCAAAAAATTAACCAGATGTGGTGGTGCATGCCTGTAGTCCCAGCTACTTGGGAGGCTGAGGCAAGAGGATTGCTTGAGCCCAGGAGGTCAAGGCTGCAGTGAGCCGCCAATCACACCACTGTACTCCAGCCTGGGTGACAGACTCTGACTCAAAAAAAAGAAAAGAAAAACAAAAATATCAAGTGGGACTATCAGAGCAGGATAAAGAAGGGATGTAACAGAGCAAATTCACTGGGATAAATACTAGAATGGGCACCATTGAAGAACAAATTGGTAAGCTGGGAAAGCAGATGAAGTGATGGCCCCAGAGCACAGCAGGAAAACTCAGCCTTAGGGTGGATGGAAGCAGAGGTGCCTCAGGGAGCTCTCCATCTCCAGGTCTGCAGCAGGCTCTCGCCTCTGGCTGAGACAGTTGTCCTCCCAGAAGCCAACCCTGAGCTCGTCACATATCAGCTCTCTGCCCAAATGCCCCCAGCCCTGGAAATTTTCCCTGACCCCTCTCTTTCTCTCCAGACCAGGCCACTGCCCTGTCACATGCCCTTTGCCACTCTGGAATAAAGACTGTGGGTGTTATCTGCCCCTTTTCCACAAGCAGGGCCCTTCCCCAGCCACATGGTTTCCAGGGGCAACACCATATTAGTAATTTATAAACCCGCCCCTTCAATGAAGTTGATTGGTCCAGAACTACACACCTGACCAAGTAGAACCAATGAGACCCTTCTCTGGAATTTTTGGACCTGAAATGGAATGAATCTCTGACTGGGTGACAAACTGTGTGGTATAATGCTCCAGAGCCTCAGCCATTATATTCTCTATCACATGAAGAAAATTAGTCTGCATGACAGAGAAGAGAGATGCTAACCAGAGAGGAGACATGAAGGAAAAAGGTTCCTGGGTTCCTAGTGTCCCAATTGCTGCCTTGAGTTCTATAAGATGCCAATTTCTCTATAAACAATGGGGGAACTTTAACCCCATTTTCCTTTAATCTTGTTTGAATTGAGTTTTGTTCCTTGTAACAAGAGAGAATTACTAATGGATGAACAACAGATTTTTATCATAAGCCTTTGTTTAGTTGGTCACTCTCTAAGCTCCTATCCCTACCTCCTTCCCTGTGGAAATGCTCAGAGTGCATGCACAGAATGGGAGTGGTGGTAGCCACAGGTGTGGTGGGTGCTCATCACTGCAGAACAGGCATAGACTGGCTGTTTAATCTTTCCAGAGGCTGGCCAATCCCACAGCAAGCAGAGGGGAGGGTGGGGTACAGGCTCTGGGACTCAGTTCAGTTTGGTACTTTAGGAGCCCAAAGGGGCCACTGGACAGCTTAGAGACCCTCTTAAGTATCTTTAGACCTGGTGCACCATTGAGTTACACCCTGCAGGGAAGTGACTCAACTTCACCACAGACTCAGGACTGGATCGGCTGTTATTCAGGGGCGCCTTCATTTCCAGAGCCTCATGACGAGGATGAACAGCATGGAAGCCCATTCCCTCCTGGCTCCAGGCATTTCCAGAGAAATGGGATCCTATTCCAGCAGACTAGCACGCTGGCATTTGAAGCACCAAGGAATGTGTGCCAGCTCACATCAACCCACAAACATGTCTGGAAAATGCACTTGGCTTCCTTTAGAAATGTCAGCCCTTGGTCATGAGCAGAGGGATAGGGGCTGTTCCGTCACTCCTCGGGGAAAACACACACCCAGGAGTGGAAACACCAGCCCTTTTGCCTTTGGAGAGCGAGTGTTTCCCAAAGAAGCTCCACAAAGGGCAAAACAGGTTAGGTAGCAAAGTTTAAATTAGGCATAATTACTCAGTGTCATAGTGGCAAGTCCTACATTTTTTTTAGATATACAGAGGCTTCTAGAAGGCATATATAACTGTTACTTTTCCTTTCTTTATTTCCTCTTTTTTTTTTGAGTTGGAGTCTCACTCTGTCACCCAGGCTGGGGTGCAGTGGCATGCTCCCGGTCACTGCAGCCTTGACCTGCTGGGCTCAAGTGATCCTTCCGCCTCAGCCTTCCAAGTAGCTGGAACTACAGACGCACGCTACCACGCCCGGCTAATTTTTTGATTTATTTTAGAGATGAGATCTCGCCAAGTTGCCCAGGCTGGTCTCGAAACCGCGGGCTCAGGCAATCCTCTCACCTCGGCCTCCCAAAGTGCTGGGATTATAGGCGTGAGATACCGCACCTGGCCTGTTTCCTCTTATTTTTAACTTTACTATAGCACATATGAGGATATTTTCTGTTAATTTTTGGAATATGTATTATTATATTGACATGGGACTTACTTTTCTTTATGCAATGAAAAGGCCTCTCTCCATCTCTGTCCCCAATCTGCTGCCCATCCCCACACATCTATGGCTATTCGTTTCTTGTTTCTCTTTGAGTTAATTTATGCAAATGCAAATACAGACTTTTCTCCCCACCCCACCCCCTTTTATTTTTTTAAATTGGCGGTTCACTCTGTCGCCCAGGTTAGAGTGCGATGGCACGCTCACAGCCACCCCAGCGCCGACCTACTGTGCTCCGGCAATCCTTCCACCTCAGCCTTCCAAGTAGCCAGAACTACAGACACACACTACCATGCCCGGCTAATTCTTTGATTAATTGTAGAAATGAGATCTCACCAAGTTGCCCGGGCTGTTCTCGAACCTGTAGGCTCAGGCAAGCCCCTCACTTTGGCCTCCCGTGCTGGGATTATAGGCTTGAGCCACCGCACCTGGTCTCTCTCCCCTTTTTACATAAAAAGTAGCATACTATATACACACTGTCTTGCACCTGACTTTTTTCACTTAAAAATCTACCTTTGAGATTTTTGCAATCATACACAGAAGGATTCCTCATCCTTCTTTCAACTGCAGATTATTCCAGAGTGTAGATGTAATAGTGAATTGTAGCCCTTCCCCTCCTGATGGCTGTTTCAGTTGTTTCTATCAATGTCAGTGCTGCAGTAAGTAACCATGTACAAATGTCATTTGACACATGTGGAGGACTGAGCGCATAGATGGCCTCAAGTCTTTGTCTCTCCCTGTATCCTTGTCCCTTGACCCTTGACTTTGTGGCTCTCTTACTACAGAGGCGAGTGCATTTCCTTGCCCCTTCACCATGTTACTTGCTTAGCAGACTTGATGCAAGCAGAACCTTAAAAAAGCACTTGAAGTTTCCGTTTCCTCTTTTGTTTGCCTGCAATTGTCATGAAACATGTTTGGGCAAGCCTGAAAACAAGCTAGCCTGTTGGAGGATGAGAGCAGGTACGGACAGAGCCATGTGGCCCAGGTGAGTCTGTCCTAGATGAGCCAGTCCCTAGCCAGCCCACCAGTGGACCACAGATACACGAGTGAATTTAACCAAGATTAACCTAGTCTAACTCAAATAAGCAGAGCCACCCAACCAGCCAACTAGTGAGAAATAATAAATAGTTGTGGTTTTAAGGAACTGAAATTTGGGATGGTTGTTTATGCAGCAATAACTAACTGATACAACATACAAAACATACACAAGTAGGATAAACTCCCAGAAATGAAATTGCTAGATCAAAGGGTATGTGCACTTGGAATTGTGATAAATATTGTAAATGTCTCTTAATAAGAGTTAGACTACACCCCTACAAGCAATATAAGAGAGCACATATTTGTAGACAGCCTCATCATCGTAGCATGTTATCAATTTTTCAGATTTTTACCAATCTCCTAGTTAAAAAACTCAGTATAGTTTTATTTTGTGTTTTCCTATTATGAATGAGAATGAGCAACACATGTTTAAAAGTCATTTGTAGGTCCTTTTCAGTAAACTGTGTATACATATGTTTCACATATTTTTCCTGTTGGATCACTGATATTTTTCTTACTGATTTTTAGGAACTTTTTATATATTGGTGAGATTAGCCTTTCGGCTGTGATCACCCTTCCTTGGAACCATCCACTCCCAGATGAGAAGCTTAAAGGCAAGCAGAGGGTAGGACACACAGAACGCAGAGCTTGTATAGAAAGTTACCTTTCCTCAAACAATCAGCAACTATATCTTGAGCAACTATCTCTTGGCTCAGAACTATAAGTTGGGCATTTCAGCACATTCAGAAAGAAAAGAATGAGAGTATTCAAGGAATGTTCAAGAGATAACTATTGTCAAATCCTCACATACATCTACCCATAGTCCCTACTTAAGAGGTAGGCTAGGAGATTATATGCATTCCTTATGATCCAACCTCTCTGGCCGCTGCTGATTAGCCAGGGCAATATATCTGATCTAGGGCAGAACCAATCCCTAACCTGGACTGAACCAATTAGACTCAGAACATGATATCAATGAGAGAACAGTGGGCTCTAGAACTATCAGACTATTTCACAGAGTCAAAGCTGAACCATGTGTAATCAGACATATGAGCCAAGGAAGAGCCAGTGAGTGGAGACAGAAAACAATGGCCACCTGGAGATACGCAGGGAGGAGCGACTGTGGGCTGCAGACTGAGGGAGACAGACAGACCGCAGCCTTGTTTCTGTTTCTCTGGGTCCCAGCTACTGTCCCCATGATCTACACAGGTTTCCTGCAGTTGAGTTTTATAAGGGATCCATGTATCCAGTTACTAAACCTCCTGTTTCCTTGAGCTAATTTAAATAGTATTCAGATCCTTGGTATCAAGAGTGTCCTAAGACAGGGTATTTTCTTTCTTTTTTTCTTCTTGAATCGGAGTCTCACTCTGTTGCCCAGGCTGAGTGCTGTGGCATAATCACAACTCACCACAGCCTCAACCTCCTGGGCTTAGGCAATCCTTCTGACTCAGCCTCCCGAGTAGCTGGGAATTCAGGCACACGCCACTATGCCAGGCTAATTTGAGGTTTCACTATGTTGCCCAGGCTGGTCTCAAACTCCTGGGCTCAAGCGATCTTCCCACCTCAGTCTCCCAAAATTCTGGGATTTCAGGTGTAAGCCATCACACCCAACCTAGACAAGGTATTTTCATAGCAACTGGAAAAGTTAATAAAGCATTCTCATCTTAAAGATTTCTGCTTTTAAGAGTTTAGTGGGTGCCATAACGCCTCCTTTTACGGCTAGAGAAAGTGAGACTGGAGAATTTAGGGGCTTGGCCAAGGTCACCCTGACTACAAAGGGCAAGCTCGGTCGCCAGCTGGAGGCTGTCTGCTGCCAAATAAGCTTTCCCCCACCTCACCTTGCTGTCTACAGGCTAAAGCGTTATATAAGCACGTACTAAATCACAGGGTCCAGGCTCTAAATGCTGAGTAGTTCCCGGGAGAGGGTGATCAATACGGGCTAGTGTAACCAGGGAGGCTGGCCAGGGGAGCCAGCCAGGCACCAAATGACCTTGCTGGCTCTCACCTGTCCCCTCCCGCACACTCAAGGATGCTTCCCACAGTCACTTAACGCTTATTTATGTGTACTGCACCCTTCCTTGGTGGAGGGCTGTGCACTAAAGGAAAATCGAGGTCATAGGTGGTGGTTCACGCCTATAATCCAGAGGCAGGAGGATTGCCTGAGGCTAGGAGTTCAAGGCCAGCCTGCACAACATAGAGAGACTCATCTCTACAAAAAGTAAAAAAGTTAGCTAGGCATGGTGGCATGTGCCTGTAGTCCGAGCTACTTGGGAGGTTGAAGGAAGAGGATCTCTTAAGCCCAGAAGTTCAAGGCTACAGTGAGCTATGATTGTGCCACTGCACTCCAGCCTGGGCAACAGGGCGAGACCCGATCTCAGAAATTAAAAAACAGCATAAAAAGAAGAAAATCAGAGTTCTGATCTTCCAAAGAGACTGGCTGGGCCTGCAGGGTCACTCATGTGGTCCCTACAGAAGCCTGGCCACATCTTCAGGCATGCACAGGGCCATGAATTTCACACAGGGGTCCCTCTTCCCACCTACCCATCATCCCTGACGCCATATTTCACACCGGAAATGGGAAAGGCGGACACTGAGCAAAATGGCCAGCTCCCTCAGTGGACCCCTCCCATCAGTAGCTCCTCCCAGCAATCAGCACAGGGGCCCACAAGTCTCAAGTGGCCTCAAGTTTCTCTCCAAAGTAGGATCCTGATGTCCAGGTGGGGAGGGCCAGGTTTGGGGGTGGGAGTGGAGAGACTAGAGGGAAGCCTCCTGGCATGTAGGTGGGGGAGGGGAGGCAGGCACTATCAGACCTCCCCTGTAGGGGTGAACGGGTCTCCTTGAAGGAATCCACTCCAGTCCTTCCGTCCACAGCCACATCAAAGAAAATAATTAGTTCCCCATCTTTCCTAAGCACCCACTATATACAAAACATCCTGCAGGGCACTGGCCCGGGTTCAGGAGGCTTCTAGGTACATTCTCTACAGCGGGGGGTGGGGGGTGGGGGGTGGAGGGGGTGGGGTTAGAGCCTAGGGGGAGGGGAAGCAGAAGCTAAACCTCCTCACTAGGACGGAAATTGGGTTTGCTCCTCCCCCTTCTTCTGCCTCCCTCGAAGCCCCTCCCTGACGACTCACTCTTTCCAATTACAGTTTTGAGCATTTAGGGTGTTACTGTTTTAGTTTTAAAATTTGTTAGGCTCAATTTATGCCACTTAGTAAAACCTCTATTCCAAATGAAGCCAAATTAGAACTAAAACATTGCAAGCAATAAAATGCATCGCGTTTGGGCTGGGTTGGCTTTTTGATTGTGTAAATGAAGCCGAGAGGATTCAGCCTGGGTGATGGGAGCGATTCCCTTGGGTGGCCCTGGAGGTCTGTCAACTGGTCCCGCATTGCTGCTCTGGTCTGGAAGAGCAGGTTCCTGTGCTGCCAGGCAAAGAGTGCACCTTTAAAGCAGGTCACTATGTCCCTGGGCAGTGGCCCCCCGACAACCGCTGACCCCTCGGCGGCTGGTGGAAGCCACCTGGTCTCCCAACAGCAGCACTGCCAACGCTTCCTGCTGCATGGCCAACAGCACCCACACCCTGGGTATGCGATGCCCGAAAATCTGCCTCTACCTCTAATGACCATCCACTTGGCTTTGGCTCTGAGGGTGCCCATCAGGGTGAAGATGGGGCCCAAAGAAGAGGAGGAAGAAGAGGAGACTGAGCTACTAATTAGGCATCTGGGGTTAGGGGAGTGGCTGCCAAGCAGGTAAGAGAAGTTCTCAGCTGATGAGCCAACGATCTGAGCCATCAGCTGGGCCTCCCTGTAGCCCTCGGGAGGTGACAGCTGGGGTTCCCAGGCGGGCCCCGTCTGTGCCAGAGGAAGAGGGCAGAGAATACTGTGAGGACTGAGAGCGGAGAGGGGAGACTAAGGCAGCAGCGGTGGCCACAGTGATGAGACAGTGACTAAGGGCCGGCATGCAGCTTGCCAAGCAATTTGGCTTGTCCCCACGCCAACAATAAAGGCCCAGTGTCTGGCAGGAGATGGGGATTCTGTGTGCAGAGGGACACCTTATGACTGACCCTGGCAGAAAGCCACGAGAGAGGAGAACAGACATAAGGAGGGCAGAGGTGGCCTTTAGAGGAACAGGCCTGGCCTTGGGGTTGGGGGAGGGGTATCCAGGGAGGAAGGGCAGGATGAAATGGAGTAGAAAAAAATTCATGTTGAGAGCCAGGCACGGTGGTTTATGCCTGTAATCCCAGCACTTTGTCGGAGGCCAGAGGATTGCCTGAGCCCAGGGGTTCGAGGCCAGCCTCGGCAACATGGCAAGTCCTCCTGTCTACAATAAAATTTAAAAAATCAGCCAGGTGTGGTGGCGTGCTCCTATAGTTCCAGCTATTCAGGAGGCTGAGGCGGAAGGATCGCCTGAGACTAGCAGGTTGAGGCGGCGGTGGCCGTGAGTGTGCTACTGCACTCCAGCCTGGGCAACAGAGCGAGACTCTGACTCAAATAAATAAATAAATAAATACACAAATAAATACATAAATAAAATTCATGTTGAGGGCCAGGGTTGGGGGCGGGGGTTGTCCTACTGAAGGAGTGTATTATGTTATGGAATAATATCTCAAAGCAGGGGGAAATAAAGTACAATCAGTAGAGGAAACTTCTGGAACAATTTAAGGGAAACTGGACAAAACCCCCAGAGATTAAATAAAATGGCATCTGGAGGCCTGCTGGTTTAGGGGATGGAATCCATGATCCAAAGTCATATGTTACCCTCTGTCATAGCCTGGGGTCTCTGGAAGCAGAGATGGAGATGGAGATTGGTGGTAAAGGGAGTTTGTGAGGGATCAACAAGGGTTTCCTGGCGCAGCGCCTTAAGCCAAAATGGGAGTGCCTTTCTAACAGTTCCCCCACTCCAGTTCATCCACCGGATATGCCAGCCTGGGAGAGTGTGGGCTTGAGCAAGAAGCTCTCAGCCGCTGAGGCTGACCCCAAGGCCTGACAGCTAGAAGCTGTCAAACTGTCTGGGGACTCCACAGCCTGAAGCCAGGCATCCAGGCCTTCCCCGAAGGGCTACCTGGGCAGCGTTCCTCCCAGATAGGCTGTGTCAGCCACATCCTCTCCCCTCCCTCAACATCTAGGCTTCTAGCACATCTGGACAAATAAATCTTTCTCCTTTCCTCTGGCCTGTTGCCTTGCCTGCTCCTCTGAAGGTGTCTGGAATCCGGTCTGACCCTAGCCTGGCCTAGTGTTTTTGATTTACTGAATTGTCCCAGGCCCTTGGTATGATTTTGCCATTGTGCTTTCCCCCTACACTCAGGCACTGAATCCCAGGAACCAGCGGCCATCACAGCTGCGTCGGCAGGGGGCCTAGTGCTTAGGGCTTGTTTGGGGTTGGTTCTGCAGGGCTGATCATTAGGCTTCATTGTGCCTCCCACCAGGGCCCTGGCTAGCCCAGGACCAGCCATAGACAAACCCAACCGCAGTTAAATAGGACAACCAATCAGGACTACAAAATGTCCACAGCTGGGCCCATTGGCTCCGGCGAACGAAGTCCTCAGCAGCCCCAGCCCAGCCTCTGTTCCTCCCAAGCCTTGCCAGTGACCAGCCGTTATTAACAAATAACCATGCAGCTTCAACCCCAAAGGATACAGAGCTCCAGCTCCACTCTCCGGCCTAGTGGTTGGAGTAACCAGCACATTTTCCAGATACCCGCCAACTTCCTGCTTTGCCAAAGCTGGTCAGAGGCCTGACTTCTCTCTGGACTAGTTTTTAGTGTCCTGAAGCAGAACAGAGCAGGTCTGAGGAAATGTGGAGACTGAGCTAAACATTCTGGGCAAACCCCAGCCCTCATGTCCCCTTCTGACGTCTGGCCTAACCTCCCTGCTGCACAGCCCTCGAAGCCCAGCTGGGGTGGCCACTTCCCCCAGCACAAATTACGGCCCAGAACTACCAGTATTGGGGTCTGACCAGTGAAGCCAGGAGCAGCTTCCAGTTGCCATGGTAGTAGGAAGGACGACCTAACAGGAGCTGGGGAAAAGCTGGGGGAGGATTTGACACACACAGCCCTTGTATGCATAAATGGCACCGGCCAACACCAGTCACACCAAGAGGGTGATCTTGGCTGGAGCTGCCCAGCCCACTCTTGCTTGTCACTTAGGTCAGCAAGAAGCTCCGGACTTCTGGGGGTGGAATCCTGAAGGAGGCCTCCTACAGGCCTACTTAACCCCCATTACATCCGTTCCCTAATATACTTTTCACCTTCGGCAAATAGTGCAAATTTGAATTTTTACTCACTGATCAAATATTTACCCGTGAGCTGCCAGTCTGGCTGAGCTTGACTTCTACAATTCTCCACATTTGTATTAGATGAATTAGCATTTTATTGTCGGCGGATTCGAAGGTGAGATAAGGAAGACCAGAGGTAGCAGCCCAAGAGATCCTCCATGAAGAATGTCTTAGTGTAAGTGACAGTTCTCCCAAACAACTCACCAACATTTTAAAACCTTGCTTGGAAAGGTATGGAAGATAATTGCTTATAAAGAACAACACCTTTCTGTACTTCTCATATTCCTGGCACACACCTTCAAAATCTGTTATCTGGGAAAGCGAGTTCAAGGTGCATTTCATTGATTTTTTGTTTCCATTGTTTTTGTTTGTTGTTGTGTTTTTCTTCGCTTTGTTTTGTTTTTGCCATATACGTTTGAGCAAATCAGGTCACTTCTCTGAGCCTGTTTTCTTTGTGGCATAATGGATACAATAACATTACCCTCATCAGAAAGTTGTTGCAAGGGTCAAAAGAAATATTAGAGGTGACAGCACTGTGGAATGTAATGCATTAAATGAAGAATTACCTAAGACCAGAAAATGAGGCCATTTTGCTCCTTGTGGAGCAAAAACACGGTCCCCACATTCTTTTATACTCTTCCCATCAAGAATTAGGTTCTATGCCCCCTCCCCTTGAATCTGAGTGGGTTCACGACTGCTTCAACCCACAGAATATGGCACCTGTGATACTGTGTGGCTTCGAGGCTGGATCAGAAAGGGCCAGGCAATTCCTGCGTGGCTCTCCTGGAACAGTTGCTATGGGGAAGCCAGTCACCACATAAGAAGTCTAACTGTTCCAAGACTGCTGTGCTGGGGAGGTTGCATACAGACACTCCTGGTGACAGCTCATTCCTGTCAAGGCACCAGACATGTGAGTGAAGTCATCCTGAACCCTCCAGATCCAGCTTATCTGCCACTGAGTGGTCTCAGAAGATGCCACAAGGAGCAAAATAACTGTCCAGCTGAGCCCTGCCCAAACTCTGAACCCAGATCCTTGTGCATAATAAAATGGGTGTGGTTTCATGCCACTAAGTTGAGGGTGGTTTGCTACACAGCAGTGGTAACTGAATAAAAAATTATTCACTTATTAAGTTCCTATATCTGCCAAGAGATCAAATGTCTCCATCTCTTGTTTGATTTCTTCATTCTAATTTGACTCTAAGAGACACAGTGAGGTAGGATTTCTCTCGACCCAACATGGCAGATACAGGACCACAACATGCTCAAAAATCCATGGAGCAATGAAAGACTTGAACCCAGGAGTCCTGCTGCCTAGTCCTCTGCTTCCCCCACAGGACAGAGCTGCCAGATCCTCAAAGGGAAAGGCTATCCTCGTGGGTTCTGACCTCATGTAGAAGCGTTAATAGGAAACTCCTAATTATCCAAGTAATCAAGTAGAAGGGTGCCACAGAAAACCACAAACAGCCCAGCATCCCCAGTTCACTTCTTCTTGACCCTGGAATGATGGGGGCTTTGTTGTTGAAGAATGCTATCCTTCCCACTTATGTCCGGGTTTCTACTAAAATGTAGGGGGAAATAGGAAATGCAATTTTTCAAAAAGATTGGCCTTTCCAGAACCTACACTGCCTGGAAGGAGCTTGGTGTGGTCCAGAAGGGCGTGCTAAGCGTGCCGCCAGCAGCCTGCCAGGGATCTCCAAAATACCAGCTTCAGAGACTCCGGAAAGGGAGCAACCTGCACCTGGAAAACAGGTTGCTGGCTGCACAGTGTCTTCCAAGTCTGGATCCCGTTTTCACTTGCCGAAGCGCAGCCTTCTAATTCCAGCTGCTTGTGAAAAGGCACGAAGATCCTCCATGACGTCAAATCGCTCTTTCAACTGAGCATAATTTCTTTCAATGATGGGCTTGGAGGGGTTTCAGCGACGGTGGGTTTTTTTTTAATGAATCATAAACATGCAGATCAGATGTAGTGTTATGACTGTGGTGCGCAGAGCGTCACTGTTAATTCTTGCTAAGCACTGACAGCAGGATCAGCCCCCAAACAGCACAGGCAAATACACCATCCCAGCCCCGGGGGCTTAGAGACTGCATAATTACAGACGAAGCGCAGTAGTCATTATCATCACTGGAACATTTCAGCCCAGGCACAGCACCCCGATCCTGAGAGCCCACCGGTGTGCCTGCCAGCTCTGGTTTCCTCAACAGGGAGGAGTGCTCTACCATCTTTAGAACCCCAAGGCAGATAAAGATCACCAAAGCTGGGCAGAGCAGGGCAGAGCCAGAGTGCCCACTCCCCTGTCCCAAAGATCGCATTCCATGACAGTTGGTGCTTCCCTTGAAATTCTGCTATGGAGGAGCTGGGAGGACAGGGTGGAGTGCTGTGCAGAGTACACGCCAGATTTTGCTAAATGCCAAACAGCTGAACAAGTCCCCAGGGCTGAGGATCACTCGGTGTCTCTCATCAAAGGCAGAGGGTGGGGGCTGGAGTCAGAGCGCACTCGCCGGGGTGCCCGGTCACTGTGTATGCCCCGGGTTTGCCCAGGGGGACTGCAGGAGCCACCGCTCGGCTGTTTTCACAGCAATCAATAAGGGCATCATAAAACCTGAGTTTCTACACCACCTTTCCTCCCGAAGATTTAAAGGGAAAGGCAAACTCCTGGAGTCTGTTGAACTCTGCCTGGCTCTCCGTCCCCTTCTCGGTCAACCTGTGAATATCTAATGAGCCTCAGCCACTTGCAAGTCTGAGCTGGAGCTAAGAGGGCAAAAGAGGATAGGAAATAGGCAGCCTAGAGCCCCAGAGAATGGGAAGGTGACTTTAGATCTTCCAACTGGATGTTTTCTGGCGTCGGCATGCCAGTCGTCATTTGTTGTGACCCGGCATTCCTGAACACCTGCTTTTTGCTTCCCACTTCACACCCACGGGCTCAGGTCCTCCTGAGGACACGATGAGGCGCGTATTACCATCACTGGCTTGGCAGATGAGGAAAACTGAGGCTCAACTTCAGCAATTCACTCAAAGGCACTCTGTTCTTTCTGACTCTGGAGCCAGACTCCACATGTTGGTGGTCCTCATCCTGGGCTGTACATGAAGATCACTGGAGAGCTTTTTGAAAACCTCTCCGCACTCAGGCCACACCTGAGCCCCAGAAGTCAGGATTTCTGCGGCTGGGACAGAGGCATCAGTACACTTTAAAGCCCGAGAGGTGATTCCAACATGAGGTAACACTTGAGGACCAGTGCTTTGAACCACTGTAGTAATCTTTCTTTCTCCTTCTTTCTTTCCTCCCAGCTTTCTTCTCTTTCTTCCAACAAATATACATTGAGTGACTATTAAATACCAGGCCCATAAATGTTCAGTAAGGGAGCTTCCTTCCCTCTATAGCAGAGGTTCTCAGAGGTGTGTGGGAGTGAAGTGTCTGCCACAGACTGTCACCCAGAGTGGCAAGGGATGATCCCAACATAAATGGGCTTGCAAGTGTGGCTGAGGTAGAGGCAGAAATAGGGGTGTGGTCCAGAGAGCCAAAGGTTCTCTGATAAGCAATCCTCCAGTTCTGCTTAGAGACCCCAGCAGAAAGGGCTTGTATTCCCAGCTGCTCGGGAAGGTGAGGCAGAAGGATTGCTTGATGTCAGGAGTTAGAGGCTGCAGTGAGCTATGATCGCGCCACTGTACTCTACCCTGGGCGACAGAGATCCTGTCTCTAAAAATAAAAAAAAAAAAGACTCCACTCCAGAAAGGGTGGAATTTGGTGTTGACTGCTCCGGGCTGGGAAATTTTATTCCTAAAGTGGCTTCCATCTCTCCAAGAGGAGAAAAATACACACCAAACAAGGCCTGAGCTCAGCTCCTGGCCTCCAAGACCATACCTATGACCGGGTTGGGGGAGAGGGATTGCTCAGGTCTCAGGCTATCCTACCGCACTCATCAAGTCGCTGGTTTGGGCTCAGCCTGGCCAAAGGAGTCCCCTTCTCCATTGTCAGAAACAGGGGGAATGGGAATATTCTGCTCTCTACCGACAGCCCTCCCTGCCTCCTGGAAGCCCGGAACAGCACTGCAAATCAATTGTTCTCCGACTAAAGGATGCTCTAATGTGCATGTGTCTTGCATATTGCATTCAAAGGAATGCCAGGCTTCCCATGTCAAGTGAGATGGAGTGAATTTTCTTGGGCAGCCGGCAGAAATTTTTTTATCTTTAAGCCATAACAAGTAGGGAAAACACTAACCCCTCACAGAACCAGCATCAGGGAAGAATGGGTTGTTTTAAAGAAGTGAATTTGCAGAATAAGTAAAGCTCACCCCCTGTAAACTCCAAAACTGAAAAACAAAAGGGCATCCATTTGTAAATAAACCAAGTCTCAACTACATCCCACATTTCTGTTTCCTTAGACAGCACTGACACACTTGGTGCGTGTCTTGGTGGCCCACTCCTTCAGAACATCGACAACTGTGTCTTGCTGAAAGACAAGGAGGCCTTCTGCATGGCTCTGCCCTTTGATTAGAAGGCCCCACCCTGCTGTCCGCTTGGAGCGCTGTTTTCTAGAGTGCTCCCATGGACTCTTGCTCTGATGCTGACAATATCCCCTTCCTGCTGTTTTCAGTGTTCCAGAGGCTTCTCAGTCTATGTGTAAACCTGAACTCACCTGACCTTCCTTCCAACTTGCTCCTCTTCCTCTCACATTCCTGATCCTAGTCGTGGAAGTCAAGACAAAAACCAAAGCAGGAGTTGGAGGAATTCTAGCGTCATCTTGCTTGTTAGAACAGTGTGTGAAATAAGAGTAAAGCGAATCAGATGAAAAAGCATCTGAGGCCAGGTGCGGTGGTTCACACCTGTAATCCCAGCACTTTGGGAGGTGGAGGAGAGAGGATTGTCTGAGCCCACAGGTTCGAGGCCAGTCTGGGCAACATAATGAGACCTCGTCTCTACAATAAATCAAAAAATTAGCTGGGCCTGGTGACACATGCCTGTATTTCCATCTACTTGGAAGGCTGAGGCAGAGGGATCGCCTGAGCCCAGCAGGCCGAGGCTGCAGTAGCTACGAGTGTGCCACTGCACTCCAGCCTGGGCAACAGAGTAAGATTCCAGCTCAAAAAAGAAAAAGGATCTGGGCACTTCTGTGATAATGACCGCCAATGAACTTAACAATAGGGAATTCCTAACGTATTTTGGTTCCTGATTGTTCCAGATACTTGAGGTTGCTCAGTCAAGAAATTGCTGAATAGATAAGGTGTCAAAATTCATAGTGTTCTGTTTGTTTCCTCTGGTTTGTTTTTTGTTTGTTTGTTGAGATAAGGTCTCGCTGTGTTGCCCAGGCTGGTCTCAAACTCCTGGACTAAAGCAGTCCTCTCACTTCGGTCTCCCAAAGTGCTGGAATTACAGGTGTGAGCCACCACCTGGCCCTGTTTCCTTTGGTTTAAACCATCAATTTTTTTTTTTTTTTTTTTGAGTTGGAGTCTCACTCGGTCGCCCAGACTGGAGTGCAGTGGCCACTCCCGGCCACCGGAGCCTCACCTGCCGGGCTCCAGCGATCCTTCCGCCTCAGCCTTCCAAGTAGCCGGAACTACAGGCGCGTGCTACCACTCCCGGCTGATTTTTTGATTTATTGTAAAGATGAGGTCTCGCTGCCCAGGCAGGTCTCGAACCCGCGGGCTCAGGCAATCCACTCACCTCAGCCTCCCAAAGGCGTGGGATTACAGGCTGAGCCACCGCCAGCTTAATTTTTTTATTATTCCAGAAACAGGCTACAATTCAGTGGCTCAATGGGAGCTTTTGACCTCCCTCTCCATCTCACTTCCCCTACTACACCACCCCTCAAAGGAGATCCCCCAGAACTCTAGTAGAGAGAACAACTGCCAGACTGGGACCAACTACACCTCCTCTTTTCCCTTTTCTCCTTGTCTTTTCCTCCTCCGTGAGAATGTGCTCCACCCCACCCCACCCCACCCATACCCTCCACCTGCCTCATGCACCAGTCAAAAACCAAGGCAGGGAGTAGGCTTGACTAAGAATAAGAGCACAGCTTTGCAAATAAGACTTGCTAAAGTGACAGAGAGGCGTTCAGCTCCCAGACAAGGGGCAGAGGAGGGAACCCTGGCAAACCACCACAGTCAGAAGCTGACTCAGAAACAGGATTTGGTCAGCAGACCTGGCACAGACCAAGGTCTATCAAGCCTGACCCATAGTTGCCGAACTCAAAAGATTGATGCATAAGTCGAATGCCAACACAGGCACTGGCAATGGGGCAAGTTCCTTTCCCAGGACAGGAAAACCCGTGCCCACCTCTTTGAGGTTTCTGGGAAACTGAGTCCACAAAGAGAGTGTTGTTACACATGTGTTATGGAAAGGAGAACCAGAAGTCACAGTCAGTGACTCCACCCTGAGTCCTGGTGTTCACTTTAGACATCTGGACTTCCTGGTGACCACTCCTGCCTTTAACACAATCTATCACACTGGACATAATATGACAAGCTAGGCCAGAGCCTTCCTCGACATCCTGAGATGGTATCCCTGGTGTTCTGGGTGGACTAGCTGACGCGGCTCTCCCAGGTCCACCCGTGGTTGAGAAGAAAAGGGAAACCAGGCTCGGTGGCTCAGCCTGTAATCCCACCCTTTGGGAGGCTGAGATGAGTGGATTGCCTGAGCCCGCGGGTTCGAGACCCGCCTGGGCAACTTGGCGAGACCTCCTCTCTACAATAAATCAAAAACTAACTGGGCGTGGTAGCGCGCGCCTGTGGTTCCAGCTACTCGGAAGGCTGAGGCAGAAGGATCGCTGGAGACCGGCAGGTCGAGGCTGCGGTGGTCGGGAGTGGCCACTGCACTCCAGTCTGGGCGATGGAGTGAGACTCCAACTCAAAAAAAAGAAAAGGGAAAGAAAGCCTCTGGGAGATCGGGGGTGGGGGTTCTCATTTTCCCCATCTCTGTAGCTTGTTGTTCCTCATGGAAAGCCCCTATCAACTGACTCCAGCGCCACTTATAAAATAAGTCCCTCTGGCCTTCCCCCCTGTTGCTCTCAGCAGCCTGAAGGCTGATCTCCGAACTGATTGGAGGCTCTGAATTCTTGGAGTAATCTTGAACAAAGACTGAGGTGGGTGGCGTCATGTCCTGCCTCTCCTGAGCACCGTATGCCCAGGGACCACCATGCCCTGCCCTGGCCCACTCGCCAGGGGAGCCCTCCTCAACCTCGTGGGGGCCGCCCAGAGACCAGCCTGGCCACACAGCTCGCCCACAGCCTCCTCGCCGACCTCCCGGGCAGCTTGTCAGGGCTGTCTCTTTGGCTAACACAGGAGCTTTGGAATGAGGCAGGGAGAGACAGACGTGAGTGGCGGGGGTGGGGGACCTTTCTCCGAGCTTATTAAAAATCTTTTGTGCGCCATAGAATAAGTCCAGTCTTGTCCGTCTTGCTTTCCCTGCACTTAACTTTTCTAGGCCTGATGAGCTTAAACGCTTCAGTTAGTCCATGAAACCAAAGACCCTCCTTGGCCTTTGACTGTGTCTGGGTTTCCTTTATGTGGCCATCATAATTAGACAGTGGCCCGACCCCGTGGCCCGAGGTGCCTGCTCCGGCTCTCCGCAACCCTGTCGTGTCTCCGAGGACCTACACGCCGTGCCAGGCTGGAAGAACAGTCTGGAAGGAAAGCCCGTTGTCAAACAAATCATCATTCTGGGAACACAAAGCCGCAGGGACCCTCGGGGTGCTGCTGACACTCGGGCCGGCAGCATCAGAGAGTGGCGTCTCCTGTGTGGCGCTGAAGCCCCAAGTTTGGAGACAGAAAGCTGGCTGGCTTCCAACAGCAGCGGCGGCGGACACCTTACCCAAACAAAGGGAGAGGGCACCGAGCGCGAGGGAAAGGGGTGGGTGGACGCTGCGTGGGTGGTTTCGTGTTGCAATTTTTTTTTCTTTTGTGGCTGTTGTTTTCTTTTTTATCTATTCAGTTTTGTAGTATTCAACAGCCGGGCGCTTGGCAAAACCTGGCAGCGATACCCACACGGCCGTTTCCAGTCCAAACGGCTCCTGTCAACTTTTACAACCCTGTGCTAAAACTCCAGGCACGTCTCTTATTGCCGGCACCAGGTTATTTATTTGCCCGGCCTGTCTGGCCTCACATTTTTCTCATGTGTGTTACCCCTGCAGTGGCTTCAACTTCACTCTGGCCCTTAAAATGCCAGTAAACGCCCAGTCCGATTTAGAGCTGGAAGGTGTTCAGCTTTTTATCTTTTCAGGATCCTGCACTGGTTAATGTCATTTTCGTCTCCGTTCAGCTTTTGACCTGAAGGAAGAGGAAGACTTCTCCATTGTGAAAATTGCTCTCTTTCACTGGAAACCATCGTTACTAATAATAACCTTACCAGGCGTGCCATCAAAGGGCCCCGATGCCCCCTGCCCTGCAGGGGTGGGGTGCACACACGACTCAGAGGGTACACGGCTGGCCCAGGTCAGCGGGTGAGGGCTACCGCCTCAGCCATTCCATGTTCTGCAACCCTGGTCATGTTTCTGAAACTGGGCCTTTCATTCTTTTTTAATCCTTTACACAAACAGTGTGTGTGTGTGAACATGTACGCCTGCGCGCGTGTGTGTGTGCGCGCGCGTGTGTGTGGCTTTGAAATCATCCAAAAAAGGGTTTTCATGGTTGAGCCTGACCCAGTGCAATGCAGAATATATTATTTCTTTCAGAGCGTGGATAGCAGATCAAACACGGCCCACAGAAACAATAGTAGGAAGCATAACCAGAGTGAATCGATTCCTTGATCCTGTTCTACCAAAAAATTAAAGCGGAGCACTCCTGGGGTTTTAACCCAGATAAGACTTCAGCCACGCCGTGTTCCCCATGTTCCCGGATCTCTTGTTCTGGCTCTTTTTCTGTGGATGAAACATGGAATAGAGTAAGCAGTGTCGAGTTCTGCCGGTCCATCTGACTTAAAAAAAAAAAATGGCTCCATCCCTTAGCCCTCGACACACATGTGCACACACGTACAGACTGGTTTTACCTTTTCCCCAGACCAAAACAAGACAGAGTCTGCCATTTCGCCCAACAGAACAAAAAGGAGAAGGCAGAAAGGGTCCTCTCAGGCACCAGCTCTTAAAAGGACAAATTCCTAAAGCAAAGAAAGTTCTAGTCCTCAGCCTGAGGCTGTCTCTCCAGCCCCAAGTGATGACGCAGCCCTTCACTCTCAAAGATCTGTTTAAATATGTAGGTGGTCTTGCTCAAGTCGGCTGGTTTTGATGTCGGCATTGACCCCAGGCTGACCCCAGCCGGGACGATCCTGGATTGCCCTGCTGACTGAGTGCTGGAGTCTGGAGCTTGCTGTGAGTGAGGCCAGCCTGCTCCCAGCCTTCAGATGGGCCACCAAGGCCACCCTGTTGGGCTGGTCAGCTGCAGCTGGTGTCCTCTCCTGACCTCCGCTCTAATCCCAAGGATGCCCTTTATTTAAACACATAGTCCAGGCTGAGCCCCAAGTCCTGGATTCACTGGCTGGAGATGGGCAAGGAATGGCCACAGGCTGGCTCCAGAGGGCTCCCCAAAAGGCTACAGAGGCCTCAGGAAGCAGGCCCAGCTCAGGTAGTTTCTGGCCGAACTGGAACAGAGAACACAGATTTGGATTTCCCAGGCCTGAGTTTGAATTCCAGCTCTCTCACAGGCTATGATTTCGGGCCAAAGGTAACCTTCCTGATCCTAGTGCCTGTATCAATAAATGAAAGAGGAGAAGGCCATGTGAAACCAGAGCAGAGAGAGATTTGAAGATGCTGACCTTGGAGATTGGAACTATGTGGCCACAAACCAAGGAAGACCAGCAGCCATCAGAAGCCAGAAGAGGCAAGGAACAGATTCTCTCCTAGATTTTCCAGAGGAAGTATGGCCCTGCCCACCCTTTGATTTTGGCCCAGTGAAACTGATGTTAGGCTTCTGCCCTCCAGAACTGTGAGAGAGTATATCCCTATTGATTTAAACCACCAAGTTTGTGGTCATTTGTTATAGCAGCAACAGGAAACTAGTACTGACTTTACTAAAGCCCCCGGGAGACGTCAGTGAGATGGCTGTAGATGTTGCCACCTGGTTTGTATTAGCTTAATGGGCCCTCACAGCAAGCTTGTCAAGTAGTGGGCAAGGCAGACATTAGCCATGTTTTACTGACTAGGAACTGGAAGCTCTGAGAAATTGTCTCGTTCAAAGTCACGTGCTGTTTGGTGGCAGAACTGGGACTGGAACAGAGGTCATCCAGAGCCTGGCGTTGCTCCCTTTCCACCAGTCACCATGTCCCATGCCCACCCTTTCCCCTCTGAACAATTCTAGGTGGGTGAAAAGGAGGGCTCAGCTCCCAGTAGGAGCTTGGCAAGGCCTCACAAGGACCTGGGAACCAAGGGGACCCCCTTCCTGTCCTCTACCTGGCCCTGGGTGTTTGCATTTGGACAAATGCTGTGGGCAGAGACAGCCCTGGGAGATGGATGCCCCACCCCAAACTGCACCTCTCCTCCCAGAGGACAGGGAATCCAGGACATGAATTCTGTCTCAGTGACTCCCCTCAGAGTCCTGTCAGGTTCTCCTGAGCCTCAGATTCCTCTGTGATGACATGGAAATGCTCACAGGGTCGCCCCTGCTTGAGAAGCTGTGGAATTAGAGAATGAGCCAGTCCAGCGATGCCCACAGTGAGGTCCACTCTCCCCTCGCCCGGGCAGGCAACCCTCAGGAGTCCCTTGAAACAGGAGGGCCTCAGGGAGGCTTGCCAGGGGCACCACACAGAGAGCCTGCCAGGGAGGCCTTGCTCAATATCTCACCCCCATGGACCCCAGGGAGCATGGGGTAGGGGGAGGCGGACTGGCCGTGACTCCTGATCTCACCCAGAGAGTCTGGGACACCGGAGATCC
>JAPVLO010001529.1:0-76133 GCA_027257055.1 Cephalopachus bancanus | reverse complement strand
GCTAGACAGCCAGTCAAGTATCTGGCTAGATAGCCAGGCAAATCACCATCTATATAGCCAATCAACAAACTGGATAGGTAGCCAGTCAACTAACGGGCTAGATAGATAGTCAACTAACCAGCTAGGTAGTCAGTCAACTAACGATCTAGGTAGTCAGTCAACTCACCAGCTAGATAGCCAGTCAACTAACCGGCTAGATTGGCAGTCAACTAAATGGCTAAATAGCCAGTCAACTGCCGGCTAGATAGGCAGTCAACTAACCAGCCAGATAGCCAGTCAACTAACGGGATAGATAGAAAGTCAACTAACCGGATAACTAGCCAGTCAACTAACTGGCTAACTAACCAGTCAACTAACCGCCTAACTAGCCAGTCAACTAACTGGCTAGGTAGCCAGTCAACTAACTGGCTAGGTATCCAGTCAACTAACTGGCTAACTAGCCAATCAACTAACCGGCTATGTAACCAGTCAACTAACTGGCTAACTATCTAGTCAACGAACTGGCTAACTAATCAGTCAACTAACCGGGTAAGTAGCAACTCAATGAACCGAATAGGTAGCCAGTCAATGAACCGGCCAGGTAACCTGTCATTGAACCGGCTAGGTAGCAAGTCAACTAACTGGTTAACTAGCCAGTCAACTAACCAGGTAGCCAGAATTAACCATCTAGATATCCAGTCAACTAACTGGTTAGGAAGCCAGTCCAGTAACCGTCTAAGTAGCCAGTCAACTATCCGGCTAGATAGCCAGTCAACTAATGGGCTAGGTAGACAGTCAACTAACCATCTAGGTAGCCAGTCAACTAACCAGCTAGCTAGCCATTCAACTATCGGGATAGGTATCCAGTCAACTAACTGGCTTGGCAGCCAGTCAACTAACCAGCTAACTAGCCATTCAACTAACCAGCTAAGTAGCCAGTCAACTAACCTGCTAGGTAGCCAGTCAACTAACCATTTAACTAACCAGTCAAATAACTGGCTAGGTATCCAGTCAACGAACCGGCTTGGTAGCCAGTCAAATAACCGGCTAGGTAGCCAGTCAGCTAACCGGCTAACTAGCCAGTCAACTAACAAGCTAGGTAGCCAGTCAACTAACCCGCTATATATCCAGTCAACTAACTGGTTAACTAGCCAGTCACATAACCGGCTGGTAGCCAGTCAATTAACCGGCTAGGTAGCCAGTGAACTAAGTGGGTAACTAGCCTGTCAACTATCAAGCTAGGTAGTCAGTCAACAAAACGGCCAGCTAGTCAGTTAACTAACAGGCTAGGTAGCAAGTCAACTAACCGGCTAACTAGCCAGTCAACTATCCAGTTAGGTAGCCAGTCAACTAACTGTCAAATTAGCCAGTGAATTAACCAGCTAGGTAGCCAGTCAAATAACCGGCTAGGTAGCCAGTCAACTAGTCATCTAACTAACCAGTCAACTAACTGGCTGGGTAGCAAGTCAACGAACCGGCTTGGTAGCCAGTCAACTAACTGGCTAGGTAACCAGTCAGCTAACCGGATAACTAGCCAGTCAACTAACAAGCTAGGTAGCCAGTCAACTAACTGGCTGTGTAGCCAGTCAACTAACTGGCTAACTAGGAAGTCAACTAATCGGCAAGGTAGCCAGTCAAATAACAGGCTAAATAGTCAGTCAGCTAAACAGCTAGGTAGGCAGTCAACTAACTGGCTAACTTGCCAGTCAACCAACTGGCTAGGTAGCCAGTCAACTAACCATCTAACTAGCCAGTCAACCAACTGGCTAGGTAGCCAGTCAACTAACCGGCTAACTAGCCAGTCACATAACCGGCTGGTAGCCAGTCAATTAACCGGCTAGGTAGCCAGTGAACTAACTGGCTAACAGGCCAGTCAACTATCAAGCTAGTTAGTCAGTCAGCAAAAAGGCCAGCTAGCCAGTCAACTAACAGGCTAGGTAGCCAGTCAACTAACCAGCTAACTAGCCAGTCAACTAACCAGTTAGATAGCCAATCAACTAACTGGCAAATTAGCCAGTGAATTAACTGGCTAGGTACCAGTCAACTAAGAGTCTAACTAGCCGGTCAAATAACTGGCTAGAAAGCCAGTCAACTAACTGGTTATATAGGCAGTCAACTAACCGGCTAGATACCTAATTAACTAACCGGCTAACTAGCCAGTCAAATAACTGCATAGATAGTGCCAACTAACTGGCTAGTCAGGCAAGCAAGTTACCGGCTAGATATCCAGTCAAATAACAGGCTATATAGCCAGGCAACTAACCGCCTAGATAGCCAGTCCACTATCCGGCTAACTACCAGTCAAATAACCAGCTAAATAGCCAGTCCACTAACACGCTAGATAGCCATTCAAGTAACCATCTAGATAGCCAGTCAACTAACCAGCTAACTAACCTGTCAACAAACCGGCTAGATAGCCAGTCAACTAACTGGCTAATCAACCAGTCAACTAACTGGATAGGTAGCCAGTCAACTAACGTGCTAGACAGGCAGTCAACTAACTGGCTAACTAGCCAGTCAACTAACCGGCTAGATAGCCAGTCAACTAACTGGCTACATAGGCAGTCAACTAAACGGCTAACTAATAGGCATCTCACCAGCTAACTAGGCAGTCAACTAACCGGCTAACTCACAAGTCAGCTAATCGCATAACTAGCCAGTCACCTAACCGGAAAACTAGCCAGTCAACTAACCGGCTGACTAGCCAGTCATCTAACCGACTATCCAGACAACTAACCACCTGACCAACCAGTCGATTAACCAGCTAACTAGCCAGTCAACTAACAGTCTAACTAGCCAGTCAACTAACCAGCTAATAGCCAGTCAACAAACCAGCTAGGTAGCCAGTCAACACACCAGATAGGTAGCCAGTCAACTAACTGGCTAGGTAGACAGTCAACGAACAGACTAGGTAGCCATTCATCTAACCGGCTAACTAGCCAGTCAAATAATGATCTAGGTAGCCAGTCAACTAAATGGTTAGGTAGCCAGTCAACTGACTGGCTAACTTGCCAGTCAACTAACAGGATAGGTAGCCAGTCAACTAACCTGCTAACTTGCCAGTCAACTACCTGGTTAGGTAGACAGTCAACTAACTGACTAACTAGCCAGTCAACTAACTGGCTAAGTAGCCAGTCAACTAACCGGCCAGGTGCCAGTCAACCAACCATCTAACTAGCCGATCAATTAACCGGGTAGGTGTCCAGTCAACAAACCGGCTAAATAGCCAGTCAACTAACCGGCTAGGTAGCCAGTAAACTAACCGGCTAGGTAGCCAGTAAACTAACCGGCTAAGTAGCCAGTTAACTAACCGGCTAGGTAGCCAGTAAATGAACCGGCTGGGTAGCCAGTCAACTAACCGGCTAGGTAGCCAGGAAGTTAACCATCTAACAAGACAGTCAAGTAACCGGCCAGTTAGCCAGTCAATTAACTGGATAACTAGCCAGTCAAATGACCGGCTAGGTAGCCATTCAACTAATGGGCTAAATAACCAGACAATAACCGGATTGGTAACCAGTCAACTCACCATCTAGGTACCCAGTCAACTAACCGGCTAACTAGCCAGTCAATGAACCGTCTAACAAGGAAGTCAAACTACCACCTAAGTAGCCTGTCAGCTAACAGGATAACTACCCAGTCAACTAACCAGCTAACTAACCAGTCAATTAACTGGCTTGGTAGCAAGTCAATGAACCGGCTTGGTAGCCAGTCAGCTAACCGGTTACATAGGCAGTCAACTAACCGTCTAAGTAGCCAGTCAGCTAACTGGCTAGATAGCCTGTCAACTAACCGGCTAGAGAGGCAGTCAACTAACCAGCTAACTAACCAGTCAACTAACCGGCTAACTAGGCTGTCAACTAACTGGCTAACTAACAAGTCAGCCAACCAGCTAACTAGCCAGTCAACTAACCATATAACTAGCCAGTCACTAACCTGCTAGGTAGCCAGTCAACTAACCGGCTAGGTAGCCAATCAGCTAACTGGCTAACTAACCAGGCAGCTTACCGAATAGCCAGGCAACTAACCAGCTAACTAGCCAGTCAATTAACCGACTAACTTACCTGTCTACTAACTGACTAACTAGCCAGTCAACCAACCGTCTAAATAGCCAGTCACCTAACCGGCTAACTAGCCAGTCAAAGAACTGGCTAGGTAGCCTGTCAACTAACCAGCTAACTAACCAGTCAATTAAATGGCTAGGTAGCCAGTCAACGAACCGGCTTGGTTGCCGGTCAACTAACCAGATAGGTAGCCAGTCAACTAACTGGCTAACTAGGCATTCAACTAACAAGCTATGTAGCCAGTCAACTAACTGGCTATGTAGACAGTCAACTAACTGTCTAACTAGGAAGACAACTAACCGGCAAGGTAGACAGTCAAATAACTGGATAGTTGGCCAGTCAACTAACCATCTAACTAGCCAGTCAACTAACTGGCTAGGTACCCATTCAACTAACCGGGAAATTAGCCAGTCAAGTAACCGGCTAACTAACCATCTAATTAGCCAGTCAACTAACAGGCTAGATATCCAGGCAAGTAACAGCCTAGATAGCCAGTCAAATATCTGGCTAACTAGACAGTCAAATAACCGGCTAAATAGCCAGTCCACTAACAGGCTAGATAGCCATTCATAACCGTCCTGATAGCCAGTCATTTAACTGGCTACCTAGTCAGTCAAATAACTGGCTAGATAGCCAGTCAACTAACTGGCTAGATAGCCAGTCAAATAACCACCTAACTAACCAGTCAACTAACCGGCTGGATAGCCAGTCAACTAACCGACTAGATAGCCAGTCAACTAACCGACTAACTACCTAGTCAACTAACTGGCTAGGTAGCCAGTCAACTAACCGGCTAGATAGCCTGTAAACAAACTGGCTACATAGGCAGTCAGCTAACCGGCTATAATAGGCATCTCAACAGCTAGCTAGGCAGTCAACTAACTGGCTATCTAACAAGTCAGCTAATTGCATAACTAGCCAGTCAACTCACCGGATAACTAGCCAGTCAACTAACTGGCTGACTAGCCAGTCATCTAACCGACTATCTATCCAGACAACTAACCGGCTGACCAACCAGCTAACTAACCAGCCAACGAACAGTCTAACTAGCCAGTCAACTAACTGGCTAATAGCCAGTCAATGAACTGGTTAGGTAGCCAGTCAATTACCCGGCTAGGTAGCCAGTCAATGCACCAGATAGGTAGCCAGTCAACTAACTGGCTAGGTAGACAGTCAACAAACAGACTAGGTAGTCATTCATCTAACCGTCTAACTAGCCAGTCAAATAATGGGCTAGGTAGCCAGTCAACTAAACGGCTAGTTAGCCAGTCAACTGACTGGCTAACTTGCCAGTCAACTAACAGGATAGGTAGCCAGTCAACTAACCTGCTAACTAGTCAGTCAACTACCTGGCTAGGCAGACAGTCAACTAACTGGCTAACTAGCCAGTCAACTAACTGGCTAGGTAGCCAGTCAACTAACCGGTCAGGTACCAGTCAAGCAACTGTCTAACTAGCCAGTCAATTAACCGGTTAGGTGTCCAGTCAACAAACCGGCTAAATAGCCAGTCAACTAACCGGCTAGGTAGCCGGTCACCTAACTGGCTAAGTAGCCAGTTAACTAACCGGATAGATAGCCAGTAAATGAACCAGTTGAGTAGCCGAGCAACTAACTGGCTAGGTAGACAATAAGCTAACCGTCTAACTAGACAGTCAACTAACCGGCAAGTTAACCAGTCAACTAACCGGCTAACTAGCAGTCAAATGACCGGCTAGGTAGCCATTCAACTAACGGGCTAAATAACCAGTCAATAACCGGATTGGTAACCAGTCAACTAACCGTCTAGGTACCTAGTCAACTAACCGGCTAACTAGCCAGTCAATGAACCATCTAATAAGGAAGTCAACCTACCGGCTAAGTAGCCTGTCAGCTAACAGGATAAGTACCCAGTCAACTAACCGACTAACTAACCAGTCAATTAACTTGCTAGGTAGCAAGTCAATGAACCGGCTAGGTAGCCAGTCAACTAACCAGCTACATAGGCAGTCAACTAACCATCTAAGTAGCCAGTCAGCTAACCGGCTAGATAGCCTGTCAACTAAACGGGTAGGGAGGCAATCAACTAACCGGCTAACTAACCACTCAACTAAGCAACTAACTGGACAGTCAACTAACTGGCTAACTTGCCAGTCAACAAACCGTCTAAATAGCCAGTCAACTAACCGGCTAACTAGCCAGTCAACTAACCGGCTAACTAGCCAGTCAAAGAACCGGCTAGGTAGCCTGTCAACTAACCAGCTAGGTAGCCAGTCAAATAACTGGCTAACTAGCCAGTCAACTAACAATCTAGGAAGTCAGTCAACTAACTGGCTATGTAGGCAGTCAACTAACTGGCTAACTAGGAAATAAACTAACAAGCAATGTAGCCAGTCAAATAACCAGCTAAATAGCCTGTCAACTAACTGGCTAGGTAGCCAGTCAACTAAATGGCTAACATGCCAGTCAACCAACCGGCTAGGTAGCCAATCAACTAACCGTCTAACTAGCCAGTCAACAAACTGGCTAGGTAGCCAGTCAACTAACCGGCTAACTAGCCAGTCAAGTAAATGGCTAGGTAGCCAATCAATTAAACAGCTTGGTAGCCAGTGAACTAACTGGCTAACTAGCCAGTCAACTAACCAGATATGTAGCCACTCAACGAAAAGGCTAACTAGCCAATCAACTAACAGCCTAGGTAGCCAGTCAACTAACCGGCTAACTAGCCAGTCAAATAACTGGGGAGAAAGCCAGTCAAAAAACTGGCTATATAGGTAGTCAACTAACCGGCTAGAAAGCCATTTAGCTAACTGACTAACTAACCAGTCAAGTAACCGGCTAGATAGAGAGTCAACTAATTTGCTAGACAGGCAAGAAAGTAACCGGCTAGATAGCCAGTCAACTAAAATGCTAGATGGCCAGGCAAGTAACCACTTCAATAGCCAGTCAACTATCTGGCTAACTAGCTAGTCAAATAACTGTCTATATATCCAGCCCACTAATCATGATAGATAGCCAGTAAAGTAACTGTCTAGATAGCCAGTCAACTAACCAGCTAACTAGCCAGTCATCTAACTGGCTAGATAGCCAGTCAACTAACCAGCTAACTAGCCAGTCAACTGACAGGCTGGATAGCCAGTCAACTACCCGGGCTAGATACCCAGTCAACTAACCAGCTAACTAACCAGTCAACTAATGGCTAGGTAGCCAGTCAACTAACCAGCTAACTAACCAGTCAACTAAATGGTTAGGTAGCCAGTCAACGAACCGGCTTGGTAGCCGGTCAACTAGCCAGCTAGGTAGCCAGTCAACTAACCGGCTAACTAGGAATTCAACTAACAAGCTACGTAGCCAGTCAAGTAACTGGCTATGTAGACAGTCAACTAACTGGCTAAATATGAAATCAACTAACCGGCAAGGTAGACAGTCAAATAACGGGCTAAATAGCCAGTCAAGTAACCGGCTAGGTAGCCAGTCAACTAACTGGCTAATTTGCCAGTCAACCAACTGGCTTGGTAGCCAGTCAACTAACCGTTTAACTAGCCAGTCAACTAACTGGCTAGGTACCCATTCAACTAACTGGGAAAGTAGCCAGTCAAGTAAACGGCTAGGTAGCCAGTCATTTAACCGGCTAGGTAGCCAGTGAACAAACTGGCTAACTAGCCAGTCAACTAACAACCTAGGTAGCCAGTCAATGAACTGGCTAACTAGTCAGTCAAATAACAGGCTAGGTAGCCAGTCAACTAACTGGCTAACTAGCCAGTCAACTAACCAGTTAGGTAGCCAGTCAACTAACTGGCAAACTAGCCAGTCAATTAACCGGCTAGGTAGCCAGTCAACTAACAGGCTAACTAGCCAGTCAAATAACCGGCTAGAAAGCCAGTCAAATAACCAGCTAGAAAGCCAGTCAATGAACCGGCTAGATAGGCAGTCAAATAACAGGCTGGATATCCAGTTAACTAACCGGCTAACTAGCCAGTCAAGTAACAGGCTAGATAGAGAGTCAACTAACTGGCTAGACAGGCAAGCAAGTAACCGGCTAGATAGCCAGTCAACTAACAGGCTAGATAGCCAGGCAAGTAACAGCCTAGATAGCCAGTCAATTATCCGGCTAACTAGCCAGTCAAATAACCAGCTAAATAGCCAGTCCACTAACAGGCTAGATAGTCATTCAAGTAAACGTCCTGATAGCCAGTCATTTAACTGGCTAACTAGATAGTCAAATAACTGACTAGATAGCCAGTCAACTAACCGGCTAGATAGCCAGTCAACTAACCACCTAACTAACCAGTCAACTAACCGGCTGGATAGCCAATCAAGTAACTGGCTAGATAGCCAGTCAACTAACCGACTAACTGACTAGTCAACTATCTGGCTAGGTAGCCAGTCAACAAACCAGCTAGATACCAGTCAACCATCCATCTAGATAGGGAGTCAACTAACAGGCTAACTACCCAGTCAACTAACCACCCAGATACCCAGTGAACTAACTGGCTACATAGGCAGTCAACTATCCGGCTGACTAACAAGGCAACTAACCGGCTAACTAGGCAGTCAACTAACTGGCTAACTAACAAGTCAGCTAATCGGATAACTAGCCAGTCAACTAACCGGAAAACTAGCCAGTCAACTAACTGGCTAAGTAGCCAGTCAACTAACCAGCTACGAGCCAGTCAGCTAACTAGCTAACTAACCAGTCAACTAACCAACTAACTAGCCAGTCAACTAATGGGCTATCTATCCAGACAACTAACCGGCTAACCAACCAGTCGATTTACCGGCTAACTAGCCAGTCAACAAACAGTCTAACTAGCCAGTCAGCTAACCAGCTAATAGCCAGTCAACAAACCGGTTAGGTAGCGAATCAACTAACTGGCTAGGTAGCCAGTCAACGAACCAACTAGGTAGCCAGTCAACTAACCACCTAGGTAGCCAATCAACGAACAGGCTAGGTAACCATTCAACTAAACATCTAACTAGCCACTCAAATTACGGGCTAGGTACCCAGTCAACTAACCGTCTAGGTAGCCAGTCAACTAACTTACTATCTTCCCAGTCAACTAATCGGCTAGGTAGCCAGTCAACTAACCTGCTAACTAGCCAGTCAACCTCCTGGCTAGGTAGCCAGTCAACTAACCGGCAAACTAGCCATTCAACTAACCAGCTAGGTAGCCAGTCTACTAACCGGCTAGGTAGCCAGTCAACTAACCATCTAATTAGCCAGTCAACTAACTAATCTAATTAGCCAGTCAACTAAATGGCTAGATAGCCAGTCAACTAACCGGCTAACTAGCCTGTCAACTAACCAGCTAAAATAACCCAATCAACTAACCGGCTAAGTAGCCAGTCAACAAACCGTATAACTAGCCAGTCAACTAACCAGCTAACTAGCAAGTCAATGTACTGGGTAGGTAGTCAGTCAACTAACCAGCTAGGTAGCCAGGAAACGAACCGGCTAGGTAGCCAGTCAACAAACTGGCTAGGAGCCAGACAACGAACTGGCTATATAGCCAGTCAAGTAACAGCTGACTAGCCAGTCAACTAACAGGCTAGTTAGCCAGTCAACTAACCAGCTATGTAGCCAGTCAAATAACTGGCTAAATAGCCAGTCAAGTAACCGGCTAGGTAGTCAGTCAATTAACTGTCTAATTTGCCAGTCAACCAATCGGTTAGGAAGCCAGTCAACTAACCGTCTAACTAGCCAGTCATCTAACTGGCTAGTTACCCATTCAACTAACCGGGAAACAAGCCAGTCAAGTAACCGGCTAGGTAGCCAGTCATTTAACCGGCTAGGTAGCCAGTGAACAAACTGCCTAACTAGCCAGTCAACTAACAAGCTAGGTAGCCAGTCTACGAAATGACTAACTAGCCAGTCAAATAGCAGGCTAGGTAGCCAGTCAACTAACTGGCTAACTAGCCAGTCAACTAACCAGTTAGGTAGCCAATCAACTAACTGGCAAACTAGCCAGTCAATTAACTGGCTAGGTAGCCAGTCAACTAACAGGCTAACTAGCCAGTCAAATAACCGGCTAGAAAACCAGTCAACGAACCGGCTAGATAGGGAGTCAAATAACAGGCTGGATACCCAGTTAACTAACCGACTAACTAGCCAGTCGAGTAACAGGCTAGATAGAGAGTCAACTAACTGGCTAGAAAGGCAAGCAAGTAACCAGTTAGATAGCCAGTGAACAAACAGACTAGATAGCCAGGCAAGTAACAGCCTAGATAGCCAGTCAATTATCCAGCTAACTAGCCAGTCAAATAACCAGCTAAATAGCCAACCACTAACAGGCTAGATAGCCATTCCAGTAACCCTCTAGATAGCCTGTCAACTAACTGGCTAACTAGCCAGTCAACTAGCTGGCTAGATAGCCAGTCAAATGACCACCTAACTAACCAGTCAACTAACTGGCTGGATAGTCAGTCACCTAACTGGGTAGACAGACAGTCAACTAAACGACTAACTAACCAGTCAACTAGTTAGTCAGACAACTAACCTGCTAGATAGCCAGTCAACTATCAGGCTAGATAGGGAGTCAACTAACAGGCTAACTACCCAGTCTACTAACCACCCAGATACCCAGTGAACTAACCAGCTACATAGGCAGTCAACTATCCAGTTAGCTAACAAGGCAACTAACCAGCTAACTAGGCAGTCAACTAACCAGCTAACTAACAAGTCAGCTAATCGGATAACTAGACAATCAACTAAGCGGATAACTGGCCAGTCAATTAACTGACTAACTAACCAGTCTACTGACTGGCTAACTAGCCAGTCAGCAAACCGTCTAAATAGCCAGTCAACTAACCAGATAACTAGCCCATCAAAGAACGGGCTAGGTAGCCTGTCAACTAACCGGCTAGGTAGTCAGTCAAATAACTGGCTATGTAGCCAGTCAACTAACTGGCTAACTACGAAGTCAACTAACCAGCAAGGTAGCCAGTCAAATAACCGACTAAATAGCCTGTCAACTAATGGCTAGGTAGTCAGTCAACTAAATGGTTAACATGCCAGTCAACCAACCGGTTAGGTAGCCAATCAACTAACCATCTAACTAGCCAGTCAACTAACTGGCTTGGTAGCCAGTCAACTAAATGGCTAACATGCCAGTCAACCAACTGGCTAGGTACCAATCAACTAACCATCTAACTAGCCAGTCAACTAACTGGCTAGGTAGCCAGTCAACTAACCGACTAACTAGCCAGTCAAGTAAACGGCTAGGTAGCCAGTCAATTAAGCAGCTTGGTAGCCAGTGAACTAACTGGCTAACTAGCCAGTCAACTAACCAGATATGTAGCCAATCAACAAAAAGACTAACTAGTCAGTCAACTAACAGTCTAGGTAGCCAGTCAACTAACTGGCTAACTAGCCAATCAAATAACCGGGTAGAAAGCCAGTAAAAAACCGGCTATATAGGCAATCATATAACCGGCTAGAAAGCCATTTAACTAACTGACTAACTAGCCATTCAAGTAACCGGCTAGATAGAGAATCAACTAATTGGCTAGACAGGCAAGCAAGTAACTGGCTATATAGCCAGTCAACTAAAATGCTAGATGGCCAGGTGAGTAACCACTTAGATAGCCAGTCAACTATCCGGCTAACTAGCCAGTAAAATAACTGGCTATATATCCAGTCCACTAACATGATAAATAGCCAGTCAAGTAACCGTCTAGATAGCCAGTCAACTAACCGGCTAATTAGTCAGTCAACTATCTGGCTAGATAGCTAGTCAACTAACCAGCTAACTAGCCAGTCAACTGACCGGCTGGATAGCCAGTCAACTAACCGGCTAGATAGCCAGTCAACTAACCAGCTAACTAACCAGTTAACTAAATGGCGAGGTAGCCAGTCAATGAACCGGCTTAGCAGCCGGTCAGCTAACCAGTTAGGTAATCAGTCAACTAACTGGCTAACTAGGCATTCAACTAACAAGCTACGTAGCCAGTCAACTATCCGGCTCTGTAGACAGTCAACTAACTGGCTAACTAGGAAGTCAACTAATCGGAAGGTAGACAGTCAAATAACTGGCTAAATAGCCAGTCAAGTAACCGGCTAGGGAGCCAGTCAACTAACTTGCTAATTTGCCAGTCAACCAACCGGCTAGGTAGCCAGTCAACTAACCGTCTAACTAGCCAGTCAACTAACTGGCTAGGTACACATTCAACTAACCGGGAAACTAGCCAGTCAAGTAACCAGCTAGGTAGCCAGTCATTTAACTGGCTAGGTAGCCAGTGAACAAACTGGCTAACTAGCCAGTCAACTAACAAGCTAGGTAGCCAGTCTACGAAATGGCTAACTAGCCAGTCAAATAACAGGCTAGGCAGCCAGTCAACTAACTGGCTAACTTGCCAGTCAACTAACCAGTTAGGTAGCCAGTCAACTAACTAGCAAACTACCCAGTCAATTAACCGGCTATGTAGCCAGTCAACTAACAGGCTAACTAGCCAGTCAAATTACTGGCTAGAAAGCCAGTCAACAAACCAGCTAGATAGGGAGTCAAATAACAGGCTGGATCCCCAGTTAACTAACTGGCTAACTAGCCAGTCAAGTAACAGGCTAGATAGAGAGTCAACTAACTGGCTAGACAGGCAAGCAAGTAACCGGCTAGATAGCCAGTCAACTAACAGGCTAGATAGCCAGGCAAGTAACAGCCTAGATAGCCACTCAATTATCTGGCTAACTAGCCAGTCAAATAACCGGCTAAATAGCCAGTCCACTAACAGGCTAGATAGCCATTCAAGTAACCGTCCTGATAGCTTGTCATTTAACTGGCCAATTGGCCAGTCAAATAACTGGCTAGATAGCCTGTCAACTAACTGGCTAGATAGCCAGTCAACTAACCACCTAACTAACCAGTCAACTAACCGGCTGGATAGCCAGTCAACTAACCAGCTGGATAGCCAGTCAACTAACTGACTAACTAACTAGTCAACTAACTGGCTAGGTAGCCAGTCAACTAACCTGCTAGATACCAGTCAACTATTCGGTTTAGATAGGGAGTCAACTAACAGGCTAACTACCCAGTCAACTAACCGCCCAGATACCCAGTGAACTAACCAGCTGTATAGGCAGTCAACTATCCAGCTAACTAGCAAGGCAACTAAACGGCTAACTAGGCAGTCAAATAACCGGCTAACTAACAAGTCAGCTAATCGGATAAGTAGCCAGTCAACTAACCGGATAACTAGCCAGTCAACTAACTGGCTAGATAGCCAGTCAACTAACCAGCTAGAAAGCCAGTCAGCTAACCGGCTTACTAACAAGTCAACTAACCGACTACCTAGCCAGTCAGCTAATGGGCTATCTAACCAGACAACTAACTGGCTAACCAACCAGTCGATTAACCGGCTAACTAGCCAGTCAACGAACAGTCTAACTAGCCAGTCAACTAACCGGCTAATAGCCAGTCAACAAACAGGTTAGGTAGCCAATCAACTAACCGGCTAGGTAGCCAGTCAACGAACCAACTAGGTAGCCAGCCAACTAACCACCTAGGTAGCCAATCAACGAACAGGCTAGGTAGCCATTCAACTAACCAGCTAACTAGCCACTCAAATAACGGGCTAGGTAGCAAGTCAACTAACCAGCTAGGTAGCCAGTCAACTAACTGACTAACTTGCCAGTCAACTAATCGGCTAGGTAGTCAGTCAACTAACATGCTAACTAGCCAGTCAACTACCTGGCTAGGTAGCCAGTCAACTAACTGGCTAACTAGCCATTCAACTAAACGGCTACGTAGCCAGTCTACTAACTGGCTAGGTAGCCAGTCATCTAACCATCTAACTAGCCAATCAACTAACCGGCTAGGTATCCAATCAAGAAAATGGGTAAATAGCCAGTCAACTAACCGGCTAGGTAGCCAGTCAACTAACCGGCTAAATAGCCAGTGAAATAACCGGCTAGGTAAGCAGTAAATGAAACGGCTGGGTAGCCAGTCAACTAACTGGCTAGGTAGCCAGTAAGCTAACCGTCTAACTAGCCAATCAACTAACAACTTAGATAGCCAGTCATCTAATCAGCTAACTAGCCAATCAATTAACTGGCTAGGTAGCCAGTCAACTAACCGGCTAACTAGCCAGTCAAATATCCAGCTAGCTAGCCAGTCAACATACCGGCTAGGTATTCAGTAACTAACAGGCTAGGTAGCCAGTCAAATACCCGGCTAGACAGCAAGTCAACTAACCGGCTAGATAGGCAGTCAACTAACCGGCTAGAGAGGAAAGCAAGTAACCGGCTAGATATCCAGTCAACTAACTGGCTAGATAGCCAGTCATGTAACCATCTAGATAGCCAGTCAACTAACCGGCTAACTAGCCAGTCAACTAACAGGCTGGGTAGCCAGTCAAGTAACTGGCTAGATAGCCAGTCAACTAACCAGCTAACTAGACATTCAACTAAATGGCTAGATAGCCAGTAAACTAACTGGCTAGATAGGCAGTCAAGTAAGCAGATAACTAACCAGTCAACTAACTGGCTAACTATTCAGTCTAATAACCAGCCAACTAAAAAGTCACCTAACTGAAAAACTAGCAAGTCAAGTAAACGGCTAACTAGCCAGTGAACTAACCGACTGGTACCCAGTCAATTAACCTGGTAGGTAGCCAGTCAGCTAACCAGCTAACTAACCAGTCAGCTAACTGGCTAATTAGTCAGTCAACTAACTGGCTAACTAGCCTGTCAACTAACCGGCTAACTAACCAGTCAACTAACCGGCTAAGTAGCCAGTCAACGAACCGTATAACCAGCCAGTCAACTAACCAGCTAACTAGCCAGTCAATGAACCGGGTAGGTAGCCAGTCAACTAACCAGCTGGAAGTCAGGAAGCGAACCGGCTAGGTAGCCAGTCAACAAACGAGCTAGGAGCCAGTCAACGAATCGGCTATGTAGCCAGTCAAGTAACCGGCTAACTAGCCAGTCAACTAACTGGCTATGTAGCCAGTCAAATAACTGACTAACTAGGAAGTCAACTACCAGCAATGTAGCCAGTCAAATAACCAGCTAAGTAGCCAGTCAAGTAACCAGCTAGGTAGTCAGTCAACTAACTGTCTAATTTGCCAGTCAAACAAACGGCTAGGTAGCCAGTCAACTAACCGTCTAACTAGCCAGTCAACTAACTGGCTAGTTACCCATTCAACTAACCAGGAAACAAGCCAGTCAAGTAACTGGCTAAGTAGCCAATCATTTAACTGGCTAGGTAGCCAGTGAACAAACTGGCTAACTAGCCAGTCAACTAACAACTAGGTAGCCAGTCTATGAAACGGCTAACTAGCCAGTCAACTAATCAGTTAGGTAGCCAGTCAACTAACTGGCAAACTAGCCAGTCAATTAACCTGCTAGGTAACCAGTCAACTAACAGGCTAACTAACCAGTTAAATAACTGGCTAGAAAGCCAATCAACAAACCGGCTAGATAGGGAGTCAAATAACAGGCTGTATACCCAGTTAACTAACCGGCTAACTAGCCAGTCAAGTAACAGACTAGATAGAGAGTCAACTAACTGGCTAGAAAGGCAAGCAAGTAACCGGCTAGATAGCCAGTCGACTAACAGGCTTGGTAGCCAGGCAAGTAACAGCCTAGATAGCCAGTCAATTATCTGGCTAACCAGCCAGTCAAATAATCAGCTAAATAGCCAGTCCACTAACAGGCTAGATAGCCATTCAAGTAACTGTCTAGATAGCCTGTCAACTAACTGGGTAACTACCCAGTCAACTAACTGGCTAGATAGCCAGTCAACTAGCTGGCTAGATAGCCAGTCAAATAACCACCTAACTAACCAGTCAACTAACCGGCTGGATAGCCAGTCAACTAACTGGCTAGACAGCCAGTCAACTAACCGACTAACTAACCACTCAACTAACTGGCTAGGTAGCCAGTCAACTAACTTGCTAGATAGCCAGTCAACTATCCAGCTAGTTAGGGAGTCAACTAACAGGCTAACTACCCAGTCAACTAACCGCCCAGATATCCAGTGAACTAACCGGCTACATAGGCAGTCAACTATCCGGCTAGCTAACAAGGCAACTAACTGGCTAACTAGGCAGTCAACTAACCAGCTAACTTACAAGTCAGCTAATCGGATAACTAGTCAATCAACTAACTGGATAACTAGCCAGTCAACTAACCGTCTAACTAGCCAGTCAACTAACTGACTAGGTATCCAGTCCAAAAAATGGGTAAATAGCCAGTAAACTAACCGGCTAGCTAGCCAGTCAACTAACCGGCTAAATAGCCAGTGAAATAACCAGCTAGGTAGCCAGTAAACAAAACGGCTGGGTAGCCAGTCAACTAACCAGCTAGGTAGCTGGTAAGCTAACCGTCTAACTAGCCAGTCAACTAACAAGTTTGGTAGCCAGTCATCTAATCAGCTAACTAACCAATGAATTAACTGGCTAGGTAGCCAGTGAACTAACCGGCTAACTAGCCAGTCAAATAAACAGCTATGTAGCCAGTCAACTAAACGACTAACTAGCCAGTCAACTCACCAGCTAAGTATCCAGTCACCTCACCGGCTAGGTATTCACTCAACTAACCAGCTAGGTAGCCAGTCAAATAACTGGCTAGATAGCAAGTCAACTAACCGGCTAGATAGGCAGTCAACTAACCAACTAGACAGGCAAGCAAGTAACCGGCTAGATCCCCAGTCAACTAACTGGCTAGATAGCCAGGCATGTAACCGTATAGATAGCCAGTCAATTAACCAGCTAACTAGTCAGTAAACTAACAGGCTAGATAGCCAGTCAAGTAACTGACTAGATAGCCAGTCAACTAACCAGCTAACTAGTAAATCAACTAAATGACTAGATAGCCAGTAAACTAACTGGCTAGATAGGCAGTCAGCTAACTGGATAACTAACCAGTCAACTAACCGGTTAAGTATTCAGTCACATAACCGGCTAACTAACAAGTCACCTAACTGGCAAACTAGCCAGTCAACTAAACGGCTGAACAGGCAGTCAACTAACTGGCTAGATAGTCAGTCAACTAACTGGCTAGATAGTCAGTCAACAAACTAGCTAGATAGCCAGTAAACTAACTGGCTAGATAGCCAGTAAACTAACTGGCTAGAAATGCAGTCAACTAACCGGCTAGATAGCCAGTCAACTAATCGGCTAACTAGCCAGTCAACTAACCGGCTAGGTAGGCAGGCAACTAACCGGTTAGACTGGTACAAAAGTAACCGGCATGATAGCCAGTCAAGTAACCGGCTAGAGAGCCAGGCAAGTACCTGGCTACATAGCCAGTAACATACCGGCTAACTGGCAAGTCAACTAACCGGCTAGATAGCCTGTCACCTAACTGGCTAGATAGCAAGTAAACTAACTGGCTAACTAGCCAGTAAACTAAACAGCTAGGTAGCCAGTCAACGAACCGGCTAGGTAGTCAGTCAACTAACGGGCTACATAGCCAGTCAACTAACAGGCTATTTAACCAGTCACTTAACCGGCTAGGTAGCTAGTCAACTAACCAGCTAGGTAGCCGGTCAATGAACCCACTAGGTAGCCAGTCATCTAACCGGCTAAGTAGCCAGTCAACTAACTGGCTAGGTTACCAGTCAACAGACAGGCTACATAGCCAGTCAACTAAACAGCAAACTAGACAGTCAACTAACTGGCAATGTAGTCAGTCAAATAACCGGCTAACTACCCAGTCAACTAACCAGCTAGGTAGCCAGTAGATAACCGGATAAATAGCCAGTCAACTAACTGGCTAGGTAGCCAGTCAACTAACCGGCTAAGTAGCCAGTCATCTAACCGGCTAACTAGCCAGTCAACTAACCGGCTAACTAGGCAGTCAACAAACCGGCTAGGTAGCCTGTCAAGTAACCAGTTAACTAGCCAGTCAAGTAACCGGCTAGTTACCCAGACAACTAACCATTTAACTAGCCAGTCAACTAACAGGCTAGGTAGCCAGGCAACTAACCGGCTAGGAAGCCAGTCAAATAACTGACTAGGTAGCCAGTCAACTAACCGGCTAACTAGCCAGTCAACTAACCAGTTAGGTAGTCAGTCATCTAACTGGCAAATTAGCCAGTCAATTAACCGACTAGATAGCCAGTCAGCTAACAGGCTAACTAGCCAGTCAACTAACCAGTTAGGTAGCCAGTCATCTAACTGGCAAATTAGCCAGTCAATTAACCGACTAGATAGCCAGTCAGCTAACAGGCTAACTAGCCAGTCAAGTAACCAGCTAGAAAGGCAGTCAACTAACCTGCTAGATAGGCAGTCAACTAACCGGCTAGATAGCCAGTCAACTACCGGCTAAGTAGCCAGTCAAATAACGGGCTAGATAGAGAGTCAACTAACCAGATAGACAGGAAAGCAAGTAACCCACTAGATAGCCAGTCAACTAACTGGCTATAGAGCCAGGTAAGTAAGCACCTAGATAGCCAGTTATCTATCCGGCTAACTACCTGTCAACTAACCGGCTAAATGGCCAGTCCACTAACAGGCTAGATAGCTAGTCAAGGAACGGGCTAGATAACCAGGCAGCTAGCCATCTAATAGCCAGTCAACGAACTGGTTAAGTGGCCAGTCACCTAACTGGTTAGGTAGTCAGTCAACACACCGGCTAGGTAGCCAGTCAACTCACAGGCTAGGTAGACAGTCAACTAACCGGCTAAGTAAGCAGTCAACGAACCAGCTAGGTAGCCAGTCAAATAACTGGCTAACTTGCCAGTCAACTAACCGGCTAGGTAGTCAGTGAACTAACCGTCTAACTAGCCAGTCAACTAACCAGCTAAGAAGCCAGCCAACTAACTGGCTATGTAGCCAGACAACTAACCAGCTTACTAGCCAGTCAACTAACCAGCTAGGTAGCCAGTCAACTAACTGGCTAATTAGCCAGTCAACTAAGCAGCTAACTAGCCAGCCAACTAATGGGCTAGGTAGACAGTAAACTAACTGGATGGGTATCCAGTCAAAGAACCAGCTAGGTATCCAGTAAACTAAGTGTCTAACTAGCCAGTCCACTAACAACTTAGGTAGCCAGTCAACAAATCGGCTATCTAGCCAGTCAACTAACCAACTAGGCAGCCAGTCAAATAACCTGCTAGGTAGCAAGTCAGCTAATCGGCTAACTAATCAGTCAACTAACCAGTTTACTTGTCATTCAACTAACCGTCTAACTAGACAGTCAACTAACCGGCTAACTAACCAGTCAACTAACCGGCTAACTATCCAGTCAACAAACCATCTAACTAGTCAGTCAACTAACCGGCTAACTAGGCAGTCAACTAACAGTCTTGGTAGCCAGTCAACTAACCGGCTAAATAGCCAGTCAACTAACTGGCTAGGTAGCCAGTCAACTCACGGGCTAGGTAGCCAGTAAACTAACCGGCTAAGTAGCCAGTCAATTAACTGGCTAACTAGGCAGTCAACTAAACGGCTAGATAGCCTGTCAACTAACCGGCTAACTAGTCAGTCACCTAACCAGCTAGGTAGCCAGACAACTAACCGGCTAACTAGCCAGTCAACTATCAGGCTAGGTAGCCAGTCAACTAACCGACTAGGTAGCCAGACAAATAACTAGTTAGGTAGCTAGTCAATTAACCGGCTAACTAGCCAGTCAACTAACCAGTTAGGTAGCCAATCAACTAATTTGCAAACTAGCCAGTCAATTAATCGACTAGGTAGCCAGTCAACTATCAGGTTAACTAGCTAGTCAAATAACCGGCTAGAAAGCTAGTCAACTAAACGGCTAGATAGCCAGTCAACTAACTGGCTAGATAGCCAGGCAAGTAACCGCCTAGATAGCCCGTCAACTAACTGGCTAACTAGCCAGTCAACTAACCGGCTAAATAGCCAGTTCACTAACAGGCTAGATAGCCAGTTAAGTAACCAGCTAGATAGTCAGTTAACTAACTGGCTAAATAGCCAGTCAACAAACTGACTAGATAGTCAACTAACCAGCTAGATAGCCAGTCAACTAACTGGCAAATTAGCCAGTCAATGAACCATCTATCTAAGCAGTCAACTAACTTGCTAACTAGCCAGTCAACTTACCGGCTAGATAGCCAGTCAACTAACCGGCTAGATAGGCAGTCAACTAATTGGCTAACTAACCAGGCAACTAACCGGCTAAATAGGAAGTCAACAAACCATATAACTAAGAAGTCGGCTAACCGGTTATCTAGCCAGTCAACTCACCGGCTATCTAGCCAGTCAACTAACCGTCTAGGTAGCCAGTCAACTAACTGTCTAGGTAGTCAGTCAGCTAACTGACTAACTAACCAATCAACTAAACGGCTAACTAACCAGGAAACTAACCATCTATATAGCCAGTCAACTATTCAGCTAACCAAGCAGTCAATTAACTGGCTAACTAGCCAGTCTACAAACCAGCTAACTAACCAGTAAACTAACCGGCTAATAGCCAGTCAACGAACCAGCTAGGTAGCCAGTCAACAAACCGTCTAACTAGCAAGTCAACTAACTGGCTATGTAACCAGTTAACTAACTGGCTAACTAGCCAGTCAACTAACCGGCTAACTAGTCAGTCAACTAACCAGCTATGTAGCCAGTCAACTAACCATCTAACTAGTCAGTCAACTAAGAGGTTAGGTTGCCAGTAAACTAACTGGTTGGGTAGCCAGTCAACTCACTGGTTAGGTAGCCAGTAAACTAACAATATAACTAGCCAGTCAACTAACAAGTTAGGTTGCCAGTCAACTAATCATCTAAATAGCCAGTCAACTATCTGGCTAGGTTGCCAGTTAATTAACCTGCTAGGTAACAAGTCACCTAACATGCATACTAACCAGTCAACTAACGGGCTAACTAGTCAGTAAGCTAAACGGCTAACTGGTCAGTCAACTAACCGGCTAACTAACCAGTCAACTAACCAGCTAACTAGCATGTCAGCAAACCGTCTAACTAGCCAGTCAACTAACTGGATAACTTACCAGTCAACGATCCGGCTAGGTAGCCATTCAACTAACCGGCTAGGTAGTCAGTCAACGAACCAACTAGGTTGCCCGTCAACTAACCGGCTAGGAAGTTATTCAAAGAACCGGCTAGGTAGAGAGTCAAGTAACAGCCTAACTAGCCAGTCAAATAACAGGCTAGGTAGCAAGTCAACTAACCGGCTATGTAGCCAGTCCACTAACTGACTAGATGGGCTGTCATCTAACTGGCTAGATAGCCAGTCAACTAAATGGCTATATAGCCAGTCAACTAACCGGCTAGATATGCAGTCAACTAACCATCTAGATAACCAGTCAACTAACCAGCTAACTAGCCAGTCAACTCACCGGTTAGATAGGCAGTCAACTAACAGGATAGACAGGCAAGCAAGTAACAGGCTACGTAGCCAGTCAACTCACCAGCTAGATAGCCAGGCATGTAACCGTCTAGGTAGCCAGTCAACTAACCATCTAGCTAGCCAGTGAACAAACTGGTTAGATAGCCAATCAACTAACTTGCTAGATAGCCAGTCAACTAACTGGCTATCTAGCCAGTCTATTAACCAGCTAGATAGAGAGCAAACTAAACGGCTATATAGCCAGTCAACTAACAGGATAGATTGGCAGTCAACTAACTGGCTAGGTGGCCAGTCAACTAACCAGCTAGATATCCAGTCAACTAAGCAGCTAGATAGCCAGTCAACTAACTGGCCAGATAGACAGTCAACTAACCAGCTAGATAGCCAGTAAACTAACTGGCTAGAGAGGCAGTCAACTAACTGGCTAGATAGCCAGTCAACTAACTAACCAGTTAGATAGGCAGTAAACCAACCGGCTAGATAGGCAGTCAAATAAAAGGCTAAATAGCGAGTCAACTAACCGGATAACTAGTCAGTCAACTAACCAGCTAACTAACCAGTCAACTAAACTGCTAGGTAGCCTTTCAACAAACCGGCTAGGTAGCCAATAAACTAACCGGCCATGTAGCCAGTCAACTAACCGGCTGGTAGCCAGTCAACTAACGAGTAGGTAGCCAGTCAACAAACCAGCTAGGTAGCCAGTCAAGTAACCAGCTAACTAGCCAGTCAACTAACGGGCTAGGTAGCCAGTCAACTAACCGGCTAGATAGCCAGTCAACTAAACGGCTAGATAGCAAGTCAACAAACCAGCTAGGTAGACAGTCAACTAACCGGCTAACTAGACAGTCAACTAACGGGATAAGTGGTCATTCAACTAACCGGCTAAATAGCCAGTCAACTTACCATCCAGGTAACCAGTCAATTATCCGTTTGGTAGCCAGTCAACCAACTGGCTAACAAGCCAGTCAACTAACCGGCTAACTAGGCAGTCAACTAACTGGCTAGGGAGCCTGTCAAATAATCAGCTAACTAGCCAGCCAGCTAACAGGCTAGGTAGCTGGTCAACTAACCTGCTAGGTAGCCAGTCAACTAACCAGCCAGGTAGCCAGTCAACTAACCGGCTAACTAGCCAGTCAACTAACCAGTTAGGTAGCCAGTCAACTAGCTGGCAAAGTAGCCAGTCAATGAACCGCCTAGTAGCAAGTAACTAACTGGCTAACTAGCCAGTCAAATAACTGGCTAGAATACCAGTCAACTAACCAGCTACATAGGGACTCAACCAACCGTCTAGATAGCCAGTCAACTAACTGGCTAACTAGCCAGTCACCTAACCAGCTAGATAGAAGGTCAACTAACCAGCTACACAGGCAAGCACATAACCAGCTAGATACACAATCAACTAAGCTGGTTGTATAGCCAATCAACTAACGGGTAGATAGCCAGTCAACTAACCAGTTAAACTAGCCAGTCAACTAACCAGGTAACTAACCAGTCAACTAACTGGCTATGTAGCCTGTCAACCAACCAGCTAGATAGCCAGGCAACTACCTGGCTAGATAGGCAGTCAACTAACTGGCTAACTAGCCAGTCAACTAACTTTCAAGATAGCCAGTCAACTAACCGGCTAGATAGGCAGTCAGCTAACTGGCTAACTAACAAGGCAACTAACCATCTAACTAGGCAGTCAACTAAGCAGCTAACTAACAAGACAGCTAACCGGATAACTACCAGTCAACTAACCGGCTAACTAGCCAGTCAACTAACCGGCTAGGTAGACAGTCAACTAACCGGCTAGAAAACCAAGCAATTAACCAGTTAGATAGCCAGTCAACTAACCGGATAGCAAGCCAGTCAACTACCAGTCTAGATAGAAGTCAACTCACCGGCTATATAGCCAGTCAACTAACCGGCTAAATATGCAGTCAACTAACAGGCTAGATAGCTAGTCAACAAACTGGAGAGATAGGCAGTAAACTAACCGGATAACGAACCAGTCAACTAACTGGCTAACTAAGCAGTTAACTAACTGGTTAACTAACAAGTCAACTAACTGGCTAACTATTCAGTCAACTAACCCACTAACTAGCCAGTCAACTAAGTGGCTAAGTAGCCAGTCAACTAACCTGCTAGGTAGCCAGTCAGCTAACTGGCTAACTAACGAGTCAACTAACTGGCTAACTAGTCAGTCAACTAACTGGCTAACTAGCCAGTAAACTAACCGGCTAACTAACCAGTCAACTAACAGAATAACTCGCCAGTCAATGAAGCTTCTAACTAACCAGTCAACTAACCAGCTAACTATCAAGTCAACAAATTGTCTATATAGCCAGTCAACTAATCAGATATGTAGCCAGTCAATGAACCAGCTAGGTAGCCATTCAACTAACCAGCTAGGAAGCCAGTCAATGAACCGGTTAGGTAGCCAGTCAAGTAACTGGCTATGTAGCCAGTCAACTAACCGGCTGTGTAGCCAGTCAACTAAGCGGCTGTGTAGCCAGTCAACTAACCAGCTAGATAGGCAGTCAACTATCTGGCTAGATAGCCAGTAAACAACCTGGCTAGATAGCCAGTCAAATAACCGGCTAGATATGCAGTCAACTACCCAACTAGATAGCCAGTCAACTAACCAGCTAGATATACAGTCAACTAACTGGCTAGACAGGCAAGCAAGTAAATGGCTAGATAGCCAGACAACTAACTGGCCAGATTGCCAGGCAAGTAACTGGCTAGATAGCCAGTAAACTAACTGACTAACTAGCAAGTCAACTAATAGCTAGGTGGCCAGTCAACTAACTAGCTAAATAACCAGTCAACAAACCGGCTAGATAGCCATTAAACTAACCTGCTAGATAGCCAGTTATCTAACCAGCTTGGTAGCCAGTCAATTAACCGGCTAGATAGGGAGTCAAATAACGGGCTAGATAGCCAGTCAACTAATAGGCTAGACAGTCAGTCAACTAACCAGTTAGATAGGCAGTCAACTAACCAGCTACATAGCCAGTCAACAAACCGGATAACTAGCCAGTCAACTAACCGGCTAACTAGCCAGTCAACAAACCGGCTATTTAGCGAGTCAAACAAATGGCTAGGTTTCCAGACAACTCACTGGCTAAATAGCAAGTCAACTAACCGTCTAGGTAGCCAGTCAACTAACTGGCTAACTAGCCAGTCAAATAACCGGCTAACTAGGCAGTCAACTAACCAGCCAGGTAGTCTGTCCAATAACTGGCTGACTAGCTAGTCAACTAACCTGCTAGGTAGCCAGACAACAAACTGGCTATCTAACCAGTCAACTAACAGGCTAGGTAGCCAGTCAACTAACTGGCTAGGTAGCCAGTCAAATAACCGGCTAGGTAGCCAGCCAACTAATGGGCTAACAATCCAGTCAACTAACCAGTTATGTAGCCAGTCAACTAACTGGCAAACTAGTGAGTCAATTAACCGACTAGGTAGCCAGTCAACTAACAGGCTAACTAGCCAGTAAAATAACCAGCTAGAAAGCCAGCCATGTAACCGATTAGATAGGCAGTCAACTAACCGGATAGATAGCCAGTCAACTAACCGGCAAACTAGCCAGTCAACTAACCGGCTAGATAGAGCGTCAACTAACCACATAGACAGGCAAGCAAGTAATCGGCTAGATAGCCAGTCAACTAACCTTCTAAATAGCCAGACAACTAAACGGCTATATAGCCAGTCCACTAACAGGCTAGATAGACAGTCAAATAATCGGCAAGATAGCCCGTCAACTAACTGGCTAACTAGCCAGTCAACTAACCGGCTAGATACCCCATCAACTAACTGGCTAATTAGCCAGTCAACTAACCAGCTAACTAACCAGTCAACTAACTGGCTAGGTAGCCAGTCAACTAACCAGCTAGTTGCCAGTTAACTAACTTGCTAACTAGCCAGTCAACTACCCGTCTAGATAGCCAGTCAACTTACCGGCTAGGTAGGCAGTCAACTAACACGGCAACTAACTGTCTAACAAGGCAGTCAACTCACTGGCTAACTAACAAGTCAGGTAACCGGATAACTAGCCAGTCAACTAACCAGCTAGGTAGCCAGTCAACTAACCGGCAAAGTAGCCAATCAGCTAACTGGATAACTAACCAGACAACTAACCAGCTAACTTGCCAGGCAACTAACTGGCTAACTATCCAGTAAACTAACCGGCTAAACAACCAGTCAGTTAACCAGCTAACTAGCTAGTCAATGAACCGGTTAACTAGCCAGTCTACTAACCAGCTAAGAGCTAGTCAACGAACCGGCTAGGTAGACAGTCAACTAACTGGCTACATGGCCAGTCACCTCACCGGCTAGGTAACCAGTCAACTAACCAGCTAGGTAACATGTCAATAAACCGGTTAGGTAGCCAGTCTACTAACAGTCTATCTAACCAGTCAATTAATGGGCTAGGAAGCCAGTCAACTAACCGGCTAGGTAGCCAATCACCTAACAGGCTAACTAGCCAGTCAACTAATCGGCTAACTAGCCAGTCAACAAACCGGCTGTGTAGCCAGTCATCTAACCTGCCAGGTAGCAAGACAGCTAATCGGCTAAGTAACCAGTCAACTAATCGGCTTAGTAGTCAGTCAACTAACCAGCTAACTAGCCTGTCAACTAACTGGCTAACTAACCAGTCAACTAACCGGCTAACTAGTTAGTCAAGGAACCGTCTAACTAGTCAGTCAACTAAACGGTTATCTAGCCAGTCAACTAACTGGCTAGGTAGCCAGTCAACTAACTGGCTAAATAGCCAGTCAAATTACCGGCTAGGTAGCCTGTCAACTAACTGGCTAGGTATCCAGTCAACTAACCGGCTTGGTAGCCAGTCAAATAACAGGCTAGGTAGCAAGTCAACTTACCAACTAACAAGCCAGTCAACTAACCAGTTAGGCAGCCAGTCAGCTAACTGGCAAACTAGCGAGTCAATTAACCGACTAGTTAGCCAGTCAACTAACAGACTAACTAGCCAGTCAAATTACCATCTAGAAAGCAAGTCATGTAACCGGTTAGATAGGCAGTCAACTAACTGGCTAGATGACCAGCCAACTAACCGGCTAACTAGCCAGTCAACTAACCAGATAGATAGAGAGTTAACTCACCACATAGACAGGCAAGCAAGTAATCGGCTAGATAGACAATCAACTAACCGTCTAAATAGCCAGTCAACTAACCGGCTAAATAGCCAGTCCACTAATAGGCTAGATAGCCAGTCAAGTAATTGGCAATATAGCCAGTCAACTAACCGGCTAACTAGCCAGTCAACTAACCGGCTAGATACCCCATCAACTAACCGGTTAATTAGCCAGTCAACTAATCGGCTAACTAACCAGTCAACTAACTGGCTAGGTAGCCAGTCAACTAACTGGCTAGATAGCCAGTCAACTTACCGGCTAGGTAGGCAGTCAGCTAACCAGGCAACTAAGCGGCTAACAAGGCAGTCAACTAACTGGCTAACTAACAAGTCAGCTAACCGGATAACTAGCCAGTCAACTAACTGGCTAACTAGCCAGTCAACTAACCAGCAAGGGAGCCAGTCAGCTAACCGGCTAACTAACAAGTCAACAACCGCTAACTAGCCAGGCAACTAACCGGCTAACTAGCCAGTAAACTAACCGCTAACCAACCAGTCAATTAACTGGCTAACTAGCTGGTCAACCAACCGGCTATCTAGCCAGTCAACTAACAGGCTAAGAGACAGTCAACAAACCGTCTAGGTAGCCAGTCAACTAACCAGCTACATAGCCAGTCAACTCACCGGCTAGGTAGCTAGTCAACTAACCGGCCAGGTAACATGTCAATGAACCGGTTAGGTAGCCAGTGTACTAACTGTCTATCTAGCCAGTCAATTAATGGGCTAGGAAGACAGTCAACTAACTGGGTAGGTAGCCAATCAACTAACCAGCTAACTAGCCAGTCAACTATCCAGCTAACTAGCCAGTCAACTAACAAGTTAGGATGCCAGTTAACTAATCGGCTAAATTACCAGTCAACTTAACGAGTAGGTAGCCTGTCAACAAACCAGCTAGGTAGCCAGTCAAGTAACCGGCTTACTAGCCAGTCAACTAATGGCTGGGGAGCCAGTCAACTAACCGGCTAGGTAGCCAGTCAACTAACCGGCTAGGTAGTCAGTCAACTAAATGGCTAGGTTGCAAGTCAACGAACCAGCTAGGTAGCCAGTCAACTAACCAGCTAACTAGACAGTCAAATAACGGGATAGGTAGCCATTCAACAACTGGTTAAATAGCCAGACAACTTACCATCAATGTAACCAATCAATTATCCGTCTAGGTAGCCAGTCAACCAACTGGCTAACTAGCCAGTCAACTAACCGGCTAAGTAGGCAGTCAACTAACTCGCTAGGTAGCCTATCAAAAAACTGGCTAAGTAGCCAGTCAACTAACAGGCTAGATAACCAGTCAACTAACAGGCTAGGTAGTCAGTCAACTAACCGGCCATGTAGCCAGTCAACTAACTGGCTAACTAGCCAGTCAACTAACGAGTTAGGTAGCCAGTCAACTAACTGGCAAAGTAGTCAGTCAAATAACCAGCTAGAATGCCAGTCAACTAACCCGCTAGATAGGGACTCAACTAGCCAGCTAGATAGCCAGTCAAATAACTGGCTAACTAGCCAGTCAACTAACAACCAGATAGATAGAAGGTAAACTAACCGGCTACACAGGCAAACATGTAACCAGTTAGATACACAATCAACTAACCAGTTAGATAGCCGGTCAACTAACTGGCTAGATAGCCAGTCAACTAACCGGCTAACTAGCCAGTCCACTAACCGGCTAACTAACCAGTCAAGTAACTGGCTACGTAGCCTGTCAACCAACCAGCTAGATAGCCAGTCAACTACCCGGCTAGATAGGCAGTCAACTAACCGGCTAACTAGCCAGTCAACTAACCAGCAAGATAGCCAGGCAACTAACCGGCTAGATAGGCAGTCAACTAACCAGTTAACTAACAAGGCAACTAATTCTCTAACTAGGCAGTCAACTGAGCAGCTAACAAGTCAGCTAACCGGATAACTAGCCAGTCAACTAACCGGCTAGGTAACCAGTCAACTAACCGGCTAGATAACCAACCAATTAACCAGTTAGATAGCCAGTCAACTAACCGGCTAACAAGCCAGTCAACTAACAGTCTAGATAGAAGTAAACTCACCAGCTATATAGCCAGTCAACTAACTGGCTAACTAGCCAGTCAACTTACAGGCTAGAAATCTAGTCAACTAACTGGATAGATAGGCAGTAAACTAAGCTGATATCTAACCAGTCAAATAACTGGCTAACTAAGCAGTTAACTAACTGGTTAACTAACAAGTCAACTAACCGGCTAACTATTCAGTCAAATAACCCGCTAACTAACCAGTCAACTAAGTGGCTAGGTAGCCAGTCAACTAACATGCTAGGCAGCCAGTCAGCTAACCGGCTAACTAACCAGTCAACTAACTAACTAGTCAGTCAACTAACCAGCTAATTAGCCAGTCAACTAACCGGCTAACTAACCAGTCAACTAACCGAATAACTAGCCAGTCAGTGATCCTTCTAACTAACCAGTCAACTAACCAGCTAACTATCAAGTCAACAAATTGTCTATATAGCCAGTCAACTAATCAAATATGTAGCCAGTCAAAGAACCGGCTAGGTAGACATTCAACTAACCAGCTAGGAAGCCAGTCAAAGAACCGGCTGGGTAGCCAGTCAAGTAACTGACTAGGTAGCCAGTCAACTAACCGACTGTGTAGCCAGTCAACTAAGTGGCTGTGTAGCCAGTCAACTAACCAACTAGATAGGCAGTCACCTATCTGGCTAGATAGCCAGTAAGCAAACTGGCTAGATAGCCAGTCAAATAAACGTCTAGATATGCAGTCAACTCCCCAGCTAGATAGCCAGTCAACTAACTGGCTAGATACGCAGTCAACTAACCGGCTAGACAGGCAAGCAAGTAACCGGCTAGATAGCCAAACAACTAACCAACTAGATTGTCAGGCAAGTACCCGGCTAGATAACCAGTAAACTAACTGGCTAACTAGCAAGTCAACTAATAGCTAGATAGCCAGTCAACTAACCGGCTAGATAGTCAGTAAACTAACCTGCTAGATAGCCAGTCAACTAACCGGCTTGGTAGCCAGTCAATTAACCGGCTGGGTAGCCAGTGAACTAAAAGGCTACATAGTCAGTCAACTAACCAGCTAGATAGGGAGTGAAATAACGGGATAGATAGCCAGTAAACTAATAGTGTATATAGTCAGTCAACTAACCAGCTAGATAGGCAGTCAACTAACCGGCTAGATAGCCAGTCAACAAACCGGATAACTAGCCAGTCAACTAACCGGCTAACTAACCAGTCAACTAACCAGCTAGGTAGCCAGTCAATTAACCGGCTAGGTAGCCAGTCAAATAACTGGCTAGATAGACAGTCAACTAACCGCCTAAATAGCCAGTCAGTTAACTGGCTAGATAGCCAGTAAAATAACCTGCTAGATAGGCAGTCAACTAACTGCAAACTAACCAGTCAACTAACCGGCTAACTGGGCAGTCAACTAACCGACTAACTTACAAGTCAACTAACCGAATAACTAGCCAGTCAACTAACCGGATAACTACCCAGTCAACAAACCGGCTATGTAGCCAGTCAAACAAACGGCTAGGTTGCCAGTCAACTAACTGGTTAAATAGCCAGTCAACTAATCGGCTATGTAGCCAGTCAACTCACAGGCTAGGTAGCCAGTCAACTAACTGGCTAACTAGTCAGCCAAATAACCGGCTAACTAGGCAGTCAACTAACCAGCTAGGTAGTCTGTCCACTAACCAGCTGACTAGCTAGTCAACTAACCGGCTAGGTAGTCAGACAACAAACTGCCTATCTAACCAGTCAACAAGCAGGCTAGGTAGCCAGTCAACTAACTGGCTAGGTAGCCAGTCAAATAACCTGCTGGTAGCCAGTCAAATAACCAGCTAACAATCCAGTCAACTAACCAGTTAGGTAACCAGTCAACTAACTGGCAAACTAGCAAGTCAATTAACCGACTAGGTAGCCAGTCAACTAACAGGCTAACTAGCTGGTCAAATAACTGGCTAGAAAGCCAGTCATGTAACCGGTTAGATAGGCAGTCAACTAACTGGCTAGATAGCCAGTCAACTAACTGGCTAACTAGTCAGTCAAATAACTGGCTAGATATTCAACTAACTGCATAGACAGGCAAGCAAGTAATCAGCTAGATAGCCAGTCAACTAACCGTCTAAATAGCCAGTCAACTAACTGGCTAAATAGCCAGTCCACTAACAGGCTAGATAGGCAGTCAAGTAATCGGCAAGATAGCCAGTCAACTAACTGGCTAACTAGCCAGTCAACTAACTGGCTAGATACCCCGTCAACTAACTGGCTAATTAGCCAGTCAACTCACCGGCTAACTAACCAGTCAACTAACTGGCTAGGTAGCCAGGCAACTAACTGGCTAGTTGCCAGTTAACTAACTGGCTAACTAGCCAATCAACTTACAGGCTAGGTATGCAGTCAACTAACAAGGCAACTATCCGGTTAACAAGGCAGTCAATTAACCAGCTAACTAACAAGTCAGCTAACCGGATAACTAGCCAGTCAACTAACCAGCTAGGTAGCCAGTCAAATATCCGGCAAGTAGCCAGTCAGCTAACTGACTAACTAACCAGTCAACTAACCAGCTAACTTGCCAGGCAACTAACTGGCTAACTAGCCAGTAAACTAACCAGTAAACCAACCAGTAAATTAACTGGCTAACTAGCTAGTCAACGAACCGGCTAACTAGCCAGTCTACTAACCGGCTAAGAACCAGTCAACGAACTGGCTAGGTAGCCAGTCAACTAACTGGCTACATGGCCAGTCAACTCACCGGCTAGTTAGTCAGTCAATTAACTGGCTTGGTAACATGCCAATGAACCGGTTAGGTAGCCAGTCTACTAACAATCTATCTAGCCAGTCAATTAACAGGTTAGGAAGCCAGTCAACTAACCGGCTAGGTAGCCAATCAACTAACCGGCTAACTAGCTAGTCAACTAACCAGGTAACTAGCCAGTCAACTAACAAGTTAGGTAGCCAGTTAACTAATCGACTAACTAGCCAGTCATCAAACTGGCAATGTAGCCAGTAAACTAACCTGCTAGGTAGCAAGTCAGAAAATCGGCTAACTAACAAGTCAACTAATCGGCTTAGTAGTCAGTCAACTAATCGGCTAACTAGCCGGTCAACTAACTGGTTAGGTAGCCTGTCAACTATCCGGCTAAATAGCCAGTCAAATGACTGGCTAGGTAGCCAGTCAACTAACTGGTTAAGTATCCAGTCAACTAATCGTCTAGGTAGCCAGTCAAATAACCGGCTAGGTAGCCAGTCAACTAACCGGCTAACAAGCCAGTCAACTAACCAGTTAGGTAGTCAGACAACTAACTGGCAAACTAGCGAGTCAATTACCGACTAGGTAGCCAGTCAACTAACAGGCTAACTAGGCAGTCAAATAACCAGCTATAAAGCCAGTCATGTAACCAGTTAGATAGGCAGTCAACTAACCGGCTAGATAGCCAGTCAACTAATCGGCTAACCAGCCAGTCAACTAACCAGATAGATAGAGAGTCAACTAACCGCATAGACAGGGAAGTAAGTAAACGGCTAGACAGCCAATCAACTAACCGTCTAAATAGCCAGTCAACTAACCGGCTAAATAGCCAGTCCACTAACAGGCTAGATAGCCATTCAAGTAACTGGCAAGATAGCCAGTCAACTAACCGGCTAACTAGCCAGTCAACTAACCGGTTAGATACCCCATCAACTAACTGGTTAATTAGCCAGTCAACTAACCGGCTAACTAACCAGTCAACTAACTGTCTAGGTAGCCAGTCAACTAACTGGCTAGATATACAGTTAACTAATCGGCTAACTAGCCAGTCAACTAACCGGCTAGATATCCAGTCAACTTACTGGCTAGGTAGGCAGTCAACTAACTGGCTAGATAGCCAGTCAACTAACCGGCTAACTAGCCAGTCAACTAACCGACTAGATAGAGAGTCAAATAACCGCATAGACAAGCAAGCAAGTAATCGGCTAGATAGCCAGTCAAATAACCATCTAAATAGCAAGTCAACTAACTGGCTAAATAGCCAGTCCACTAACTGGCTATATAGCCAGTCAAGTAATCAGCAAGCTAGCCAGTCAACTAACCGGCTAACTAGCCAGTCAACTAACCGGTTAGATACCCTGTCAACTAACCAGCTTATTAGCCAGTCAACTCACTGGCTTACTAACCAGTCAACTAACTGGCTAGGTAGCCAGTTAACTAACCGGCTAGTTGCCAGTTAACTAATCGGCTAACTTGCCAGTCAACTAACTGGCTAGGTAGCCAGTCAACTAACCTGCTAGGTAGCAAATCAGCTAATCGGCTAACTAACCAGTCAACAAATCGGTTTAGTAGTCAGTCAACTAACTGGCTAACTAGCCAGTCAACTAACCGGGTAACTAACCAGCCACCTAACTGGCTAACTAGTCAATGAACCATCTAACTAGTCAGTCAACTAAAAGGCTACCTAGCCAGGCAACTAACCGGCTAGGTAGCCAGTCAACTAATCGGATAAATAGCCAGTCAACTAACCGGCTAGGTAGCCAGTCAACTAACTGGCTAACTAGCCAGTCAATTAACTGTCTAACTAAGCAGTCAAGTTACCGCCTAGGTAGCCAGTCAACTAAGTGACTAACTAGCCAGACAACTAGCCAGCTAACTAGCTCGTCAACTAACGAGCTAGGTAGCCAGTCAACTAACTGGCTACGTAGCCAGTCAAAAAACCGTCTAGGTAGCCAGTCAACTAACAGGCTAACTAGCCTGTCAACTAACCAGTAACAAGTAACAAGTCAACTAACTGGAAAACTAGCCAGTCAATTAACCGACTAGGTAGCCAGTCAACTAACAGGCTAATTAGCCTATCAAATAGCCGTCTAGACAGCCAGTCAACTAGCCAGATAGACAGGCAAGCAAGTAACCGGCTAGATAGCTAGTCAACTAACCAGCTAGATAGCCAGGCAAGTAACTGCCTAGATAGCCAGTCAACTAACCGGCTAACTAGCCAGTCCATTAACTGGCTAAATAGCCAATCAACTAACCAGCTAACTAACCAGTCACCGAACTGGCTAGGTAGTCAGTCAATTAAACGTATAGATACCCAGTCAACTACCCGCCTAGATAGCCACTCAGCTAACCGGCTAGATATCCAGTCAACTAACAGGCTAAATAGCCAGTCAACTAATCGGCTAACTAACCAGTCAATTTACTGGCTAGGTAGCCAGTCAACTAAACGGCTAGATACCCAGTCAAATAACTGGCTAGTTAGGCGGCAAACTAACCTGCTAACTAGCCAGTCAACTAACTGGCTTGATAGCCAATCAGGTAAATGGCCAGATAGGCAGTCAACTAACTGGCTAACTAACCAGGCAACTAACCAGCTAACTAGGCAATCAACTAATTGGATAACTAATAAGTCAGCTAACTGGATAACTAGCCAGTGAAATAACAGCCTAACTAGCCTGTCAGCAAACCGGCTAGGTAGCCAGTCAGCTATCCTGCTAAATAAACAGTCAACTAACCAGCTAACTAGCCAGGAAAGTAACCGGCTAAAGCCAGTAAACTAAGCAGCTAACCAACCAGTCAATTAACCAGCTAACTAGCCAGTCAACGAACCGACTAACTAGCCAATAAACTAACCGTCTAATAGCCAGTCAACGAACCAGATAGGTAGCCAGTCAACAAACCGGCTAGGTAGCCAGTCAATGCACCAGCTAGGTAGCCAGTCAACTAACCAGCTAGGTAACCAGGCAAGGAACCACCTAGGTAGCCAGTCTACTAAACTGCTAACTAGCCAGTCAATTAACGGGCTATATACCCAGTCAACTAACTGACTAGTTAGCCAGTCAACTAATTGGCTAACTTTCCAGTCAACTAACCATCTAACTAGGATGTCAACTAACTGGCTAAGTAGCCAGTCACCTAACTGGCAGGGTTGTCAGTGAACTAAACGGCTAGGTAGCCAGTCAAATAACCGGCTAACTAGTAAGTCAAATAACCGCTGGTTAGCCAGTCAGCTAATCGGTTAACTAGTTATTCAACTAAACGGGTAGGTAGCCAGTAAGCTAACCGGCTGAGTAGCCAGTCAACTAACTGACTAGGTACTTAGGAAACTAACCGTCTAACTAGCCAGTCAACTAACAAGTTAGGTAGCCAGTCAACTAATCGGCTAACTATCCAGTCAACTAACCAGCTAGGTAGCCAGATAACTAACCTGCTAGGTAGCAAGTCAGCTAGCCAGCTAACTAACCAGTCAACTATCAGGCTAACTAGTCAGTCAACTAACCAGCTAACTAGCCCGTCAACTAACCGGCTAACTACCCAGTCAACTAACCAGCTAACTAGCCATTCAACGAACAATCTCACTAGCCAGTCAACTAACTGGCTAACTAGCCAGTCAACGAACCGGCTAGATAGCCAGTCAACTAACCAGCTAGATAAGCAGTCAACTAACCGGCTAACTAATCAGGCAACTAACTGTATAACTAGGCAGTCAACTAACCGGCTAACTAAAAAGTCAGCTAACTGCATAACTAGCAAGTCAACTAACCGACTAACTAGCCAGACAACTAACTGGCTAAGCAGCCAGTCAACTAACCGGCTAGATAGCCAAGCAATTAACCAGTTAGATAGCCAGTCAACTAACCGGCTAACAAGCCAGTAAACTAACAGGCTGGATAGAAGTCAACTAACCGGCTATATAGCCAGTCAACTAACCAGCTAACTAGCCAGTCAACTAACAGGCTAGATAGCCAGTCAACTAACCGGCTACATAGGCAGTAAACTAACCGGATAACTCACCCATCAACTAATCTGCTAACTAAGCAGTCAACTAACTGGCTAACTAACAAGTCAGCTAACTGGCTAACTAGCCAGTCAACTAACCGGCTAACCAGCCAGTCAACTAAGTGGCTAGGTAGCCAGTCAACTAACTTGTTACGTAGCCAGTCAGCTAATTGGCTAACTAACCAGTCAACTAACTGGCTAACTAAACAGTCAACTAACCGACTAACTAGCCAGTCAAATAACCGGCTAACTAAGCAGTCAACTAACCAACTAACTAGCCAGTAAATGAACCGTCTAACTAGCCAGTCAACTAACCGGCTAACTAGCCAGTCAACAAACCATCTGTATAGCCAGTGAACTAAACGAATAGGTAGCCAGTCAATGAACCAGCTAGGTAGCCAGTCAAGTAACCGGCTAGGTAGCCAGTCTACTAACCGGCTGTGTAGCCAGTCAACTAACCGGCTGTGTAGATAGATAGGCTGTCAACTAACTAGGTAGATAGGCTGTCAACTAACTGGCTAGATAGCCAGTCAACTAACCGGCTAGATATGCAGTCAACTACCCGGCTAGATACCCAATCAACTAACTGGCTGACTAGTCTTTCAATTAACCGTCCAGATAGGCAGTCAACTAACCAGCTAGACAGGGAAGCAAATAACTGGCTAGATAGCCAGTCAACTAACTGGCTAACTATCAAGTCAACTAATGGCTAGATAGCCAGTCAACTAACCGGCAGGGTAGCCAGTCAACTAACCGGCTAGATAGCCAGTCAACTCACTGTCTAGTTAGGGAGTCAACTAACTGGCTAGATAGCCAGTAAACTAACAGGATAGATAGGCAGTCAATTAACCGGCTAGATAGGCAGTCAACTAACTGGCTGGATAGCCAGTCAACTAACCGGATAACTAGCCAGTCAACTAACCGGCTAACTAACCAGTCAACTAACGTCTAGGTAGCCAGTCAACTAACCGGCTAAGTAGCCAGTCAACTAACCGACTAGATAGGCAGTCAACTAACTGCCTAAATAGCCAGTCAGCTAAACGACTAGATAGCAAGTCAACTAACCCGCTAGATAGCCAGTCAACTAACTGGCTAACTAGCCAGTCAACTAACCAGCTAGATAGAAGGTCAACTAAACGGCTAGACAGGCAAGCAAGTATCCGGCTAGATAGCCAGTCAACTAACCGGCTAGAAAGGCAGTCAACTAACCGCATAAATAGCTAGTAAGCTAACCAGCTAGATAGCCAGTCAACTAACCTGCTAGATAGCCAGTCAACTAACTGGCTAACTAGCCAGTCAACTAACCAGCTAGATAGAAGGTCAACTAAATGGCTAGACAGGCAAGAAAGTAACCGGCTAGATAGCCAGTCACCTAACCACCTAGATATCCAGGCAATTAACTGCCTAGATAGCCAGTCAACTAACCGGTTAACTAGCCAGTCAATTAACGGGCTAAATAGCGAGTCAAGTAACCGGCAAGATAGCCAGTCAACTAACCGGCTAACTAGCCAGTAAACTAACCGGTAAGGTAGTTAGTCAACTAACAGGCTAGGTAGCTATTCAACTAACCAGCTAACTAACCAGTCAACTAACCGTCTAGGTAGACAGTCAATTAGCCAGCTAGGTAGCCAGTCAACTATCCGGTTAACAGGCCAGTCAACTAACCAGCTAGATAGGCAGTCAACTAACTGGCTAGATAGCCAATCAGTTAACCGACTAGATAGTCAGTCAACTAACCTGCTAGATAGCCAGTCAACTAACTGGCTAACTAGGCAGTCAACTAACCAGCTAGATAGAAGGTCAACTAAACGGCTAGACAGGCAAGCAAGTAACCGGCTAGATAGCCAGTCAACTAACCAGCTAGATAGGCAGTCAACTAACCGCATAAATAGCCAGTAAGCTAACCAGCTAGATAGCCAGTCAACTAACCCACTAGATAGCCAGTCAACTAACTGGCTAACTAGCCAGTCAACTAACCAGCTAGATAGAAGGTCAACTAAATGGCTAGACAGGCAAGAAAGTAACCGGCTAGATAGCCAGTCACCTAACCGCCTAGATATCCAGGCAATTAACCGCCTAGATAGCCAGTCAACTAACCGGTTAACTAGCCAGTCAACTAACGGGCTAAATAACAAGTCAAATAACCGGCAAGATAGCCAGTCAACTAACCGGCTAACTAGCCAGTCAACTAACCAGTTAGGTAGCCAGTCAACTAACAGGCTAGGTAGCTATTCAACTAACCAGCTAACTAACCAGTCAACTAACCGGCTAGGTAGACAGTCAATTGACCAGCTAGGTAGTCAGTCAACTATCCGGTTAACAGGCCAGTCAACTAACCAGCTAGATAGGCAGTCAGCTAACCGGCTAGATAGCCAGTCAACTAACCAGCTAGATAGCCAGTCAACTAACCGACTTGGTAGACAGCCAACTAACTGGCTAGGTAGACAGTCATTTAACCGGCTAACTAACAAGTCAACTTACGGGCAATCTAGCCAGTCAACCGAATGGCTAACTAGCCAGTCAACTAACTGTCTAACTAACCAGTCAACTAACCGGCTAACTAACCAGTCAAAGAACAATCTAACTAGCCAGTCAACTAACTGGCTAACTCGTCTGTCAAAGAATCAGTTAGGCAACCAGTCAAATAATTGCCTAGGTAGCCAGTCAACGAACCAGCTAGGTAGCAAGTCAACTAATCGGCTAGGTAGCCAGTCAACGAACGAGGTAGGTAGCCAGTCAACTAACCAGATAACTAGCCAGTAAGCTAACGGGCTAGGTAGCCAGTCAACAAACCATCTATGTAGCCAGTCAACTAACCAGCTAACTAGACAGTCAACAAACCGTCAAAGTAGCCAGTCAAATACATGGCTAACTAGTCAGTAAACTAACCAGCTAGGTAAACAGTCAACTAACGGGCTAAATAGCCAGTCAACTAACCGCATAGGTAGCCAGTCAACTAACAGGCTTGATAGCCAGTCAACTAACAGGCTAGATAGCCAGTCAACTAACCAGCGAGATAGCCAGTTAACTAACCGGCTAGGTATCCAGTCAACTAACCAGCTTGGTAGACAGTCAACTAACCAGCTAGGTAGACAGTCATTTAACCGGCTAACTATCAAGTCAACTTACCGGTTAACTAGCCAGTCAACTAAATGGCTAAGTAGCCAGTTAACTAACCGGCTAACTAACCAGTCAAATAACTGGGTAACTTGCCAGTCAATGAATTGGCTAACTAGCCAGTCAACTAAGTGGCTATCTAGCCAGTCAACGAACCATCTAGGTAGCCAATAACTATCCGGCTAGGTAGCCAGTCATTGAACTGGCTAGGTAGACTGTCAACCACCCGGCTAGGTAGCCAGTCACCATAAAGGCTAGGTAGCCAGTCAACTAACCAGCTAACTAGCCAGTCTACTAACAGGCTAGGTAGCCAGTCACCTAACCGGCTAACTAGCCAGTTGACTAATGGGCTAGGTAGCCAGTCAACTAACCGGCTAGGTAGTCAGTCAAGTAACCGGCTAACTAGCCAGTCAACTAACAGGATAGGTAACCAGTCAACTAACATGCTAACTAGCCAGTCAACTAACCAGCTAGGTAGCCAGTCAACTAACCGGCTAACTAGTCAGTCAACTAACCGTATAGGTGGCCTGTTAAATACCTACTAGGTAGCCAGTCAACTAAGCTGCTAACTAGCCTGTCAACTAACCAGATAGGCAGGCACTCAACAAACCATCTAACTAGCCAGTCAACTAACCGGCTAGGTTGCAAGTCAAATAACCGGCTAGGTTGCCAGTCAACTAACCGGCTAGGTAGCCAGTAAACTAACCAGCTAACTAGCCGGTCAACTAACCGGCTAACTAGTCAGTCAACTAACCAGCTGGGTATCCAGTCAACTAACCGGCTAAGTAGCCTGTGAACTAACCGGCTACATAGCCAGTCAACTAACCGGCTAACTAGCCAGGCAAATAACCGGCTACGTAGCCAGTCAACTAAGCGGCTAGGTAGCCAGTCAACTAACCAGCTAGATAGCCAGTCAACTAACCGGCTACATAGCCAGTCAACTAAGCATCTAGATAGCCAGTGAATTAACAGGCTAGTTAGGCAGCCAACTAACCAGCTAACTAACCAGTCAACTAACCCGCTAGATAGCCCATCAACAAACCAGCTAGATAGCCAATCGACTACCATCTAGGTAGCCAGTCGAATAACCGGCTGACTATCCAGGCGACGAACTGGCTAGGTAGCCCGTCGACTAACCGGCTAGATAGCCAGTTGACTAACTGTCTATCTAGCCGGTTGGTTGACTTGCTATCTAGCCAGTAAGTTGACTGGTTACCTAGCCCATTAGTTAACTAAATACCTAGCCGGTTAGTTGACTGGCCACCTAGCTGGTGAGTTGACTTTCTAGTTAGCCGGTTAGTTGACTGGCTACCTAGCCAGTTAGTTGACTGTCTAGTTAGCCGATTAGTTGAATGGCTACCTAACTTGTTCTTTGACAGGCTAGTTAGACGGTTAGCTTACTGGCTACCTAGCCAGTTATTTGACTGGCTACCCAGCCAGTTCGTTTACTGGCTACCTAGCTGGTTAGTTGACTTATTTTGCCGGTTAGTTGACTGGCTACCTAGCCAGGTAGTTGACTGTCAAGTTTGCCGGTTAGTTGACTGGCTACCTAGCCAGTTAGTTGACTGTCAAGTTAGCCGGTTGGTTGACTGGCTACATTGCCAGTTAGTTGACTGAGTAGTTAGACGGTTAGTTGACTGGCTACCTACCCGGTTAGTTGACTGGCTACCTAGTCAGTTAGTTGACTGGCTAATTAGTCGGTTATTTGACTGGCTACCTAGCCAGTTATTTGACTCGCTAGTTAGCAGGTTAGTTGACTGTCTACCTAGCCGGTTAGTTGACTGGCAAGTTAGCTAGTGCATTGACTGGCTACCTAGCCAGTTAGTTGACTGGCTACCTACCCTGTGAGTTGACTGGCTAGTTAGCTGGTTATTTGACTGGTTAGTTAGCCAGTTAGCTGACTGGCTACCTAGCAAGTTAGTTGACTGGATACCTAGCCAGTGGACTGGTTAGTTAGCCGGTTAGATGACTGGCTAGTTATCTGGTTAATTGACTTGTTAGTTACCTGGTTAGTTGACTGCCTAGTTAGCTGGCTAGTTGCCTGGTTAGTTAACCGGTTATTTGACTGCCTGTCTAGCTGGGTAGTTGACTGGTTATCTAGCCAGTTTGTTGACTGGCTAGTTAGCCGGTTAGTTGACTGCCTATCTAGCTGGTTATTTGACAGGCTATCTAGCCGGTTAGTTGACTGGCTACCTAGCCAATTAGTTGAGTGGTTAGTTAGCCGGTTAGTTGACTGGCTACCTAGCCTGTTAGTTGACTGGCTAGTTAGCCAGTTAGTTGACTGCCTAATTACCAGTTAGTTGACTGGTTAGTTAGCCAGTTAGTTGATGGGCTACTTAGCCAGTTAGTTGACTGGCTACATAGCCGGTTAGTTGACTGGCTATTTAGCTGGTTATTTGACTGGCTACCTTGCCGATTATTTTATTGTCTTGTTAGCCATTTAGTTGACTAGTTACATAGCTGGTTAGTTGACTGGATATCTAGCCATTTAGTTGACTGGCAAGTTAGCTGGTTAGTTTACTGGCTACCTAGCTAGTTCTTTGATTGGCTACCTAGCTGGTTAGTTGACTGGCATCTAGCCAGTTCTTTGACTGGCTAGTTAGCCGGTTAACTGACTGGCTAGTTAGCTGGTTAGTTGACTGGCTACCTAGCCGGTTAGTTGACTTGTTAGTTAGCCAGTTAGTTGACTGGCTACTTGACTGGTTAGTTGACTTATCAGTTAGCCGGTTAGTTGACTGCCTAAATAGCCGGTTAGTTGACTGGTTAGTTAGCCAGTTAGTGAACTGCTTATCTATCAGTTTGTTGACTGGCTACCTAGCCGGTTTGTTGACTGGCTACCTAGCCGGTTAATTGACTGGTTAGTTAGCCGATTAGTTGAATGGGTAGTTATCCCCTTAGTTGACAGGCTACCAAGACGGTTAGTTGACTGCCTATGTAGCCCGTTAGTCGACTGGCTAGTTAGCAGGTTAGTTGACTGTCTAACTAGACGGTTAGTTGACTGGCTACCTAGCCAGTTAGTTGACTGTCTATTTCGCTGATTAGTTGAATGGCTACCTAGCCGGTTAGTTGACTGACTAGTTAGCCGGTTATTTGACTGTCTACATTGACACTTAGTTGACTGTCTAGTTAGCCGGTTAGTTGACTGGTTACATAGCTGGTTAGTTGACTGGTTAGTTAGCCGGTTAGTTGACTGGTTAGTTAGCCGGTTAGTTGACTGACTACTTATCCGGTTAGTTGACTAGCTATCTACACGGATAGTTGACTGCTTATCTAGCTGGTTAGTTTACTGGCTATATAGCCATTAGTTGACTGCCTGTCTAGTCAGTTAGTTGACCGGCTATCTAGCCAGTTTGTTGACTGGCTATCTAGCAGGTTAGCTTACTGGCTATCTAGTCAGTTGTTTGACTGGCTAGTTAGCCGGATAGTTGACTGGCTATCTACCCGTATAGTTGACTGGCTATCAGCCATAGAATTGACTGGCTAGTTAGCTGGCTAGTTGACTGGTTATCTAGCCAGTTACTTGCCTGGCTTACTAGCCGGTTAGTTGTGGGCTATCAAGCTGGTTACTTGCTTGCCTGTCTAGCAGTTTAGTTGACTGCCTATCTAGCCGGTTAGTTGCCTGGCTAGATAGCAGGATAGTTGACTGGCAATCTAGCCAGTTAGTTGACTGCATATCTAGGTGGTTAGCTGACGGGCTATCTAGCCAGTTAGTTGACTGCCTATCTAGCCAGTTAGTTGACTGGCTACATAGCTGGTTAGTTTACTGGCTACCTAGTCTTTTAGTTGACTGGCTAGTTAGCCGGTTACTTGACTGGCTACCTAGCCAGTTCGTGACTAGCTTCCTAGCCGGTTAGTTGACTGGCTACCTAGCCGGTTCTTTGACTGGCTACCTAACTGGATAGTTGACTGGCTACCTATCCGGTTCCTTGACTGGCTTGTTAGTTGGTTAGTTGACTGGCTAGTTAGACGGTTCGTTGACTGGCTACTTAACTGGTTAGTTGTCTAGTTAATTAACTGGTTAGATGACTGGCTAGTTAGCCGGTTAGTTGACTGACTAGTTAGCTGGTTAGTTGACTTGTTAGTTAGCCAGTTAGCTGACAGGCTACCTAGCAGGTTAGTTGAATGGTTACATAGCCGGTTAGTTGAATGGCTAGTTAGCCAGTTAGTTGACTGGCTATCTAGCCAGTTACTTGCTTGCCTGTCTAGCTGGTTAGTTGACTGCCTATCTAGACAGTTAATTGACTTGCTATGTAGCCGGTTAGTTGACTGGCTACCTAGCTGGTTATTTGACTGAATACCTAGTCGGATAGTTGACTGGCTACCTAGCCAGTGAGTAGACTGGTTAGTTAGCCGGTTTGTTGACTGGCTACCTATCGGATTATTTGACTGCCTTGTTAGTCGGATAGTTGCCTGGCAACTTAGCCAGTTAGTTGACTGCCTAGTTAGCCGATTAGCTGACTGTCTACCTAACTTGTTATTTGACTGGCTAGTTATAAAGTTTGTTTACTGGGTACATAGCCGGTTAGTTGACTGGCTACACTGACTCTTAGTTTACTGGCTATCTATCCGGTTATTTGACTGACTAGTTAGCCAGTTAGTTCGCTGTCTACATAGCCTGTTAGATGACTGGCTAGTTAGCTGGTTAGTTGACTGGCTACCTTGCCAGTTAGTTGAGTGGCTAGCTAGATGGTTAGTTGACTGGCTACCTAGCCAGTTAGTTGACTGGCAAGTTAGCAAGTTAGTTGACTGGCTAACTAGCCATTTATTGGACTGGATTTCTAGCCCGTTAGTTGACAGGCTAGTTAGGCAGTTAGTAGACTACCTACATAGCCGGTTAGTTGACTGGCTACCTAGCCGGAGTGTTGACTGGCTACCTAGCTAGTTAGTTGACTGGCTACCTAGCCGGTTCGTTGACTGGCTATTAGCTGGTTAGTTGACTGCCTAGTTATCCAGTTCGTTGACTGGCTAATTAGCCGGTTAATTGACTGGTTGGTTATCCGGTTAGTTGACTTACTAGTTAGCCGGTTAGCTGCCTGGCTAGTTTGCTGGTCAGTTGACTGGTTAGTTAGCCGGTTAGCTGACTGGCTACCTAGCCAGTTTGTTGACTACCTACCTAGCTGTTTAGTTGACTGTCTAGTTATCCGATGGTTGACTGACTACTTATCCGGTTAGCTGACTGGTTAGTTAGCCAGTTAGTTAACGGCCTAGTTAGCAGGTTTGTTAGCTGGTTAGTTTCCCGGTTACTTGACTGCCTAACTAGCCAGTTAGTTGACTGGCTATCTAGCGAGTTAGTTGACTGGCAAGTTAGCCGATTAGTTGACTGCCTATCTAGCTGGTGGTTGACTGGCTATCTAGCCACTTAGTTGACTGGTGACGTAGCTGGTCAGTTGACTTGCTAGTTAGCCGCTTAGTTGACTGGCTAGTTAGCCGGTTCATTGCCTGGGGAGTTAGCCGGTTAATTGACTGGTAGTTAGCCGGTTTGTTGACTGGCTAGTTAGCCGTTTAGTTGACTGAATAGTTAGCCAGTTAATTGACTCGTTAGTTAGCCGGCTTGCTGACTGGAAACCTAGCCGATTAGTTGACTGGCTAGTTAGCCGGTTAGTTGACTGGCTAGTTTCACCAGTTACTTCACTGGCTACCTAGTCAGTTCGTTGACTGGCTATCTAGCTGGTTAGTTGACTGGCTAGTTAGCCAGTTAGTTGACTGGCTAAATAGCCGGTTAGTTGCCTGGCTATCTAGCTGGTAAGTTGACTGGCTATCTAACCAGTTACTTGCTTGCCTGTCTAACCAGTTAGTTGACTGCCTATGTAGCCAGTTAGTTGAGTGGCTAGTTAGACCGTTATTTGACTGGCTATCTAGCTGATTGTTGACTGCCTATCTAGCTGGTTAGTTGATAGGCGATCTAGACGTTTAGTTGACTGGCTAGTCAGTGGTTTAGGTGGCTTCCTATCTAATCGGTTAGTTGACTGGCTATCTAGCCGGTTAGTTGAGTGGCTATCTAGCTGGTTACATGCTTGCCTGTCTAACCGGTTAGGTGACTTCCTATCTAGCCAGTTAGTTGACTGGCTATCTAGCCGGTTAGTTGAATGGCTATCTAGCCGTTGTTGACTCACTATCTAGCTGGTTAGTTTACAGGCGATCTAGTCATTTAGTTGACTGGCTAGTCAGCGGGTTAGTTGACTTCTTATCTATCCGGTTAGTTGACTGGCTATCTAGCTGGTTAGTTGACTGCCTATCTAGCCAGATAGTTGACTGGCAATCTAGCTGGTTAGTTGAATGGCGACCTAGCCAGTTCGTTGACTGGCTAGTCAGCCGATTAGTAGACTGGCTACCTAGACCATTTGTTGACTAGCTCGTCAGCCAGTTAGTTGTCTGGCTACCTAGTCAGTTCGTCCACTGGCTAGTCAGCCAATTAGTTGACTGGCTACCTAGCCGGTTATTCGACTGGCTACTCATTTGGTTAGTTGACTGGCTACCTAGCCGGTTCATCAATTCGCTAGTCAGCCGGTTATTTGACTGGCTACCTAGCCGATTTGTCGACTGGCTACCTTGCCGGTTAGTCAACATTCTACCTAGCCAGTTCATCGACTGCCTACCTAGCCAGTTAGTTGACTGGCTAGTCAGCCGGTTAGTCACCTGGATAGTCAGCCAGTTATTCGACTGGCTACCTAGATGGTTAGTCGACTGGCAATCTAGCTGGTTAGTTGACGGGCTATCTAGTCAGTTAGTTGACTGGTTAGTTAGCTGGTTAGTTGGCTGGCTAACTAACCAGTTGATTGACTGGCTATCTAGCTGCTTAGTTGACTGGCTACGTAACCTGATCATTGACTGGCTATCTAGCTGGTTAGTTGACTGGCTACCTAGCCGCTTAGTTGACTGGCTACCTAGCCGGTTATTTGACTGGCTAGTTAACTGGTTAGTTGACTGGTTACCTAGCCGGTTAGTTCACAGGCTAGTTAGCCGGTTAGTTGACTGGATACCTAGCCAGTTAGTTGACTGACTAGTTAGCCAGTTAGTTGACTGGCTAGATAGCTGGGTAGTTGACTGGCTACCTAGCCGGTTAGTTGACTGGCAACCTAGCCGGTTATTTGACTTACTACCTAGCCAGTTATTTGACTGGCTAGTTAGCCGGTTAGTTGACTGGCTACATAGCCAGTTAGTACAGAGGCTAATAACCAGTTAGTTGACTGGATACCTAGCCCGTTAGTTGACTGGCTAGTTAGCCAGTTAGTTGACTGGCTGGTTAGCTGTGTAGTTGACTGGCTACCTAGCCAGTTAATTGACTAGCAACCTAGCCGGTTATTTGACTTGCTACCTAGCCGGTTAGTTGACTGGCTAGTTAGCCGGGTATTTGACTGCATAGTTACCCGATTAGTTGACTGGCTAGTTAGCGGCTTAGTTGACTGGCTACCTAGCCGCTTAATTGACTGGCTACCTAGCCAGTTAGTTGACTGGATGTTTAGGTGGTTAGTTGACTGGCTACTAGTCGGTTAGTTGACTGGCTAGTTAGTCAGTTATTTGACTGGCTACCTAGCCTGTTAGTTGACTGGTTAGTTAGCCAGTTATTTGACTGGCAACATAGCCGGTTAGTTGACTGGATACCTAGCCCATTAGTAGACTGGCTAGTTGGCTGGTTAAGTGACTGGCTACCTAGCTGGTTCGTTTACTGGCTACCTAGCCAGTTTGTTGAGTAGCTACCTAGCTGGTTAGTTGTCTTGCTACCTAGCCTGTTAGTTGACTGGCTAAGAAGCTGGTTAATTGACTGGCTACCTAGCCGCTTCCTTGACTGGCTACCTAGTCGGTTAGCTGACTGGTTAGTTACCTGGTTAGTTGACTGACTAGTTATCTGGTTAGTTGACTGGCTATCTAGCCGTTAAGTTGACTGCCTCTCTAGCCGGTTAGTTGACTGGCTATCTAGCCATTTAGTTGACTGTCTACCTAGCTGGTTAGTTGACTGGCTATCTAGCCGGTTATTTTACTCGCTATCTAACCAGTTTGTTGACTGGATAGATAGTTAGTTGACTGGCTATATAGCCAGTTAGTTGACAGGCTATCTAGCCAGTTAGTTGACTGTCTATATAGCTGGTTAGTTGACTGGCTATCTAGAAGGTTACTTGCCTGGCTATCTAGACGGTTAGTTTACTGACTATCTAGCTGGTTACTTGCTTGCCTGTCTAGCTGGTTAGTTGACTGCCTATCTAGCCGGTTAGTTGACTGGCTAGTTAGCCGGATAGTTTACTGGCTATCTAGCCGGTTAGTTGACTGCATGTATAGCCGGTTAGTTGACTGACTATCTAGCCAGTTAGTTGACTGGCTATCTAACCATTTAGTTGATTTCCTTTCTAGACGGGTATTTGATTGGCTACATAGTCACTTAGTTGACTGGCTACCTAGCCTGTTAGTTGACTGGCTAGTTTGCTGGTTACTTGACTGACTACCTAGCCGGTTCATTGACTAGCTTCCTAGCCAGTTATTTGACTGACTAATTAGCTGGTTAGTTGACTGGCTATCTAGCCGGTTAGTTGACTGGCTATCTAGCTGGTTATTTGACTGGCTAGTTAGCTGGTTAGTTGACTGGCCATCTAGCTGGTTAGTTGCCTGGCTATCTAGCTGGTAAGTTGCCTGGCTATCTAGCCAGTTACTTGCTTTCCTGTCTAGTCGGTTAGCTGACTGCCTATCTAGCCAGTTAGTTGACTGCTAGTTAGCCGGTCAGTTGACTGGCTATCTAGCCAGTTGTTGACTGCCTGTCTAGCTGGTTAGTTGATAGGCGATCTAGCCATTTAATTGACTGGCTAGTCAGCAGGTTAGTTGACTTCCTATCTAGCCGGTTAGTTGACTGGCTATCTAGCCGGTTAGTTGACTGGCTATACAGCCGGTTACCTGCTTGCCTGTCTAACCGGTTAGGTGACTGCCTATCTAGCCGTTTACTTGACTGGCTATAGCTGGTTAGTTGACTTGCTATCTAGCCGGTTGTTGACTGCCTATCTAGCCAGTTAGTTGACAGGTGATCTAGCTGTTTAGTTGACTGGCTAGTCAGCTTGTTAGTTGACTTCTTATCTAGATGGTTAGTTGACTGGCTACCTAGCCAGTTAGTTGACTATTTAGCTGGTTAGTTGACTGGCTACCTTGCCGATTAGTTGACTGTCTAATTAGCCTGTTAGTTGACTGGCTACATATCTGGTTAGTTGACTGGCTACCTAGACCGTTAGTTGACTGGCTAGTTAGCCTGTTACTTTACTGGCTACCTAGCTGGTTCATTGACTGTCTACCTAGCCGGTTAGTTGACAAACTATGAAGCTGGTTCATTGACTGGCTACCTAGCCAGTTAGGTGACTAGCTACCTAACCGGTTCTTTGACTGGCTATTTAGATGGTTAATTGACTGGCTAGTTAGATGGTTCATTGACTGGCTAGTTAACCGGTTAGTAGACTGGTTAGTTTGCCAGTTAGTTGACTGACTATTTAGCCAGTTAGTTTAATGGCTAGTTAGCCAGTTAGTTGACTGGCTAGATACCTGGTAAGTTGAGTGGTTATTTAGCAGGTTGGCTGACTGGCTATCTAGCCGATTAGTTACATGGTTAGTTGACTGGCTAGTTAACTGGTTAGTTGACTTGTCAGTTAGCCGATTAGTTGACTGCCTAGTTAGCCAGTTAGTGGTCTGGTAAGTTAGCCGGTTAGTTGACTATGTATCTATCCGGTTAGTTGACAGGCTATCTAGCCGGTTAGCTGACGGGCTACATAGCTGGTTAGTTGTCTGCCTATCTAGTCGATTAGTGGACTGGCTACCTAACCGGTTTGTTGACTGGCTACCTAGTCGGTTAATTGACTGGTTAGCTAGCCGGTTAGTTGACTGGGTAGTTATCCTTTTAGTTGACAGGCTACCTAGCCGGTTAGTTGACTGTCTAGTTAGCCGGTTAGTTGACTGTCTAGTTAACCGGTTAGTTGATTGTCTACGTAGATGGTTAGTTGACTGGCTATTTAGCTGATCAGTTGAATGGTTACCTAGCCAGTTATTTGACTGGTTAGTTTGCCGGGTATTTGACTCCCTACATTGCCTGTTAGTTGACTGTATACTTAGCTGATAAGTTGACTGGCTACATAGCTGGTTAGTGGAGTGCCTAACTAGCTGGTTAGTTGACTGGTTAGTTAGCCGTTTAGTTGATTGACTACTTATCTGGTGAGTTAACTGGCTATCTAGACGGTTAGTTTACTGCTTATATAGATGGTTAGTTTACTGGCTATCTAGCCGGTTAGTTGACTGCCTATCTAGCCGGTTAGTTGCCTGGCTAGTTAGCAGGTTAGTTGACTGGCTATCTAGCCAATTAGTTGACTGCCTATCTAGCCGGTGAGTTGACAGGCTACATAGCCGTTTAGTTGACTGGCTAACAAAGCCGGTTAGTTCACAGGCTAGTTAGCTGGTTAGTTGACTGGATAACTAGCCGGTTAGTTGACTGACTAGTTATCCGGTTAGTTGACTGGCTAGTTAGCTGGTTAGTTGACTGGCTACCTAGTTGGTTAGTTCACTGGAAACCGAGCCAGTTAGTTGACTTGCTACCTAGCCGGTTAGTTGACAGGCTAGTTAGCCGGTTCATTGAGTGCCTGTCAGCCAGTTAGTTGACTGGCTAGTTAGCCGCTTAATTGACTGGCTACCTAGCCGGTTATTTAGCTGGCCACCTAGCCGGTTAGTTGACTGGCTAGTTAGCTGGTTAGTTGACTGGCTACCTAGCTGGTTAGTCAACTGGCTATTTAGCCAGTTAGTTTACTGGCTACCTAGCCTGTTAGTTGACTGGCTAGTTAGCCGGTTAGTTGATTGGCTACATAGCCGGTTAGTTGACTGGCTACCTAGCCCGTTAGTCAACTGTGTAGTTAGCCGGTTAGTTGACTGGCTACCTAGCCTGTTCGTAAACTGGCTAGTTAGCCGGTTAGATGACTGAGTAGTTAGCCAGTTAATTGACTCGTTAGGTAGCCAATAGCTGACTGGATACCTAGCCGGTTAGTTGACTGGCTACCTAGCTGTGTAGTCGACTGTCTAGTTAGCTGCTTCGTTGACTGGCTAGTTAGCCGGTTCATTGACTGGCTAGTTAGCCGGTTAATTGACTGGTTAGTTAGCCAGTTAGTTGACTGGCTAGTTAGCCATTTAGTTAGCTGGTTAATTGACTGACTAGTTAGCTGGTTAATTGACTCGTTAGTTAGCTGGATAGCTGCCTGGAAACCTAGCTGGTTAGTTGACTGGCTACCTAGCTGGTTAGTTGACTGGCTAGTTAGCCAGTTAGTTAACTTTCTAGTTTGCTTATAGTTGACTGGTTAATTAGCAGGTTAATTGACTGGTTAATTAGCCCGTTAGTTGAATGCCTATATATCTGATTAATTGACTGGCTATCTAGCCCAGTTAGTTGACTGGCTACCTAGCCATTTAGTTGACTGGCTACCTAGACAGTTAGTTGACTAGCTATCTAGCCTTTTATTTGACTGGCTATCTAACTGGTTAGTTTACTGGCTATCTTGCCAGTTAGTTGACTGCCTGTTAGCCGGTTAGTTGACTGGCTGTCTAGCAGGTTACCTGACTGTCTATCTAGCCTTTTAGTGGACTGGCTATTTAGCCGGTTAGTTGAATGACTTGTTAGCCGGTTAGTTGACTGGCTATCTACATGGTTACTTGCCTGGCTATCTAGCTAGTTAGTTCACTGGCTATCTACCCGGTTACTTGCTTGCCTCTCTATTTGGTTAGTTGACTCTCTATCTAGCCAGTTAGTTGTCTGGCTAGTTAGCCAGTTAGTTGACTGGCTAGCGAGCCAGTTAGTTGATTGCCAATCTGGCCAGTTATTTGACTGGCTTTCTAGATGGTTATTTGACTGGCTAGTTCTCCTGTTAGTTGACTGGCTATCAGGTCGGTTAATTGACTGACTAGTCTGCCAGCTAGTTGACTGGCTACCTAACTGGTTAGTTGACTGGCGAGTTAGCCAGTTAGTTGACTGGCTATCTAGTCGGTTATTTGACTGTATACCTAGCTGGTTAGTTGACTGACTACTGTTGGGAGCCAACATCTATAGCTACATGTATGAAGGCCTATAAGGGGCCCTCTGGAGAATTGTCTCTGACACAAGGAGATCAGTACAGCTACAATATTGGTGTATGAATAAAGACCAATGCATATACATAATAATAAAGTTTATACAGTAATATACAAAATTCAAGTATGATTGGAAGAAAATTCACAGCAGAATCATTTTCTATTTCTCCCTCTTTTCTTAAACTGTTTTTTCCTTCTCAAGATATTTTTTAGCTGTTATTCCCTGGTAAACTGGTTAGTCAGCCTTTGTTCTTGCTAGAAAGTTTTCCCTTAGGTTAAAATTAAACATTATAATTGTGATAATAGTTTTGTTATGTTGCTTTAGGTCAAGCAGAACGTTCCTGGTTTCTGTACGTGCTGAAACTCTCAGCCCCCCAGGCTATTGTCATGGCAACAGTGCATTTCATTGTTTCAAAGTAGTGTGACAGGTTCCCAGACGCAGGTAGCTTTCACATAACAGGAAATAAGATTTAGATTTTTAAGTAGAATTACAGTTTTATTAAGTTTTATAAAAAATAGAAGTAAGTTTATAGTTTGGATATTAATTAAGGCTAGTGATAAGGTTTATAAGAGTTTATAATAAGATAGTGGATCAATTAGAATAATACATAGTGTTAAGAGTTAAGTAATGAAGTATATAAGGAAGTAAAGTTTAGACACGAGAAATTCATAGAAGTAGTGTTAAGATTTTAGTTGAAGGATAAGTTTTCAGGTAATTAGTATAGGACTTTAGGGCATTGTATATTAAAAATCAGTAGGTTATAAGTGTAATAAAAATAAGTTCATAGATATAGTGTAAGGTTAAGTAATACTTAATGTGGTGTTTGATTATAACTTAGAAAGTTACAATAATAAGAGTATAGGTGTAAGTTAATAGGATAAATATAAATTGAGTAAGGATAGAGGATTAGTATAAAGTTAAGGCAATAATAAGTTGATAGTTTTAATTGTTGAGTCATTAGAAGTTATTAATTTTGGATTTAATGTTAATCAGAGTTTAACTCACTGGATTGATTAGAATTTAGAATTAATCAAGAAGTTTAAAACATAAAGTATAACATGAATGGGTTATGGGAAACATCTTGTGAAACTATTGATTAATTTGTGTACCTGTTACATTGTGGGCAGCACGTCATGCATCATGGAATTGTAATTGTGTGCATGGAACTTGAAAGTCTCGTGACAATCTTGTGAGGATGTGTACGCCCCCAGCAAGTGATTGTTACACTGCTGGAGGGTATGAAAAATGGTATATAAGTTGGAAGAAGTTTGAATAAAATTTGGCTTCAGTCCTGATCAGACTGTTCCCAGAAGAAACTGCCTCTGAGTGGTCTCTTCTCACCGTCTGGATTCTCCGTTGCAGTCCTTACCCACCCTCGGTCGGGGCTGGTCCCCGACAGACTACCTAGCCTGTTAGTTGATGGCTAGTTAGCTGGTTAGTTGACTGGTTACCTAGCCGGTTAGTTGACTGCCTAGTTAGCCGGTTAGTTGACAGGCTACCTAGCCAGTTAGTTGACTGCATAGTGAGCCGGTTAGTGGATGGGCTAGTTAGCCGGTTAGTTGACTGGCTACCTAGCCGGTTAGTTGACTGGCTACCTAGCTAGTTAGTTGACTGGCTATTTAGTCTGTTAGTTGACTGGCTACCTAGCTGGTTAGTTAACTGGCTAGTTAGTTGGTTATTTGACTGACTACTTTGCCTGTTAGTTGACTATATAGTTAGCCGGTTAGTTGACTGGCTACATAGCCAGTTCGTTGACTGGATACCTAGCCCGTTAGTCAACTGGCTCGTTAGCCGGTTAGTTGACTAGCTACCTAGCCTTTTAGTAGAGTGGCTAGTTAGCCAGTTAGTTGACTGGCTACCTAGCCGGTTAGTTGACTGGCTACCTAGCCGTGTAGTTGACTGTCTACCTAGCCAGTTAATTGACTGGCTATCTAGCCGTTAGTTTACTGCCTACCTAGATGGTTCGTTGACTGGCTAGTTAGCCACTTAGTCGACTGGCTAGTTAGCCGGTTCATTGACTGGCTAGATATCCAGTTAGTTGACTGGTTAGTTAGCCCGGTTAGTTTACTGGCTATCTATCCAGTTACTTGCCTGGCTATCTAGCTGGTTAGTTGACTGGCTATCTAGCCGGTTACTTGCTTGCCTGTCTAATCTGTTAGTTGACTGCCTATCTAGCCAGTTTGTTGACTGGCTAGTTATCCAGTTAGTTGACTGGCTATTTAGCTGGATATTTGACTGGTTATATAGCCTGTTAGTTGACTGCCTAACTAGCCGGGTAGTTGACTGACTACATAACTGGTTAGTTAACTGGCTACATAGCCTGGTAGTTGACTGGCTAGTTAGCCAGTTACTTGACTGGCTACATAGCCGGTTCGTTGACTGGCTTCCTAGCCGGTTAGATGACTGGATACCTAGCCGGTTAGTTGACTGGCTACCCAGCCGTTTATTTGATTTGCTTCCTTGCTGGTTCATTGACTGGGTAGTTAGTTGTTTAGTTTACTGGCTAGTTAGACGGTTCATTGACTGGCTAGTTAGCCAGTTAGTTGACTGGTTAGTTAGCTGCTTAGTTGACTGGCTGGTTAGCCGGTTAATTGACAGACTAGTTACCCGGTTAGCTGACTGGTTAGTTAGCTGGTTAACTGACTGCCTACCTAGCATGTGACTTGTCTGGTTACCAGCCGCTTAGTTGGCTGGCTAGTTAGCCGGTTAGTTGACTGGCTATTGAGCCGGTTAGTTGACTGCCAATCTAGCCAGTTAGTTGACTAGCTTTCTAGATGGTTATTTGACTGGCTAGTTAGCCTGTTATTTGACTGGCTACCGGGTCGGTTAATTGACTGGCTAGTTTGCCAGCTAGTTGACTGGCTACCTAACTGGTTAGTTGACTGGCTAGTTAGCCAGTTAGTTGACTGGCTATCTAGTCGGTTATTTGACTGTATACCTAGCTGGTTAGTTGACTGACTACCTAGCCTGTTAGTTGATGGCTAGTTAGCTGGTTAGTTGACTGGTTACCTAACCGGTTAGTGGACTGCCTAGTTAGCTGGTTAGTTGACAGGCTACCTAGCCAGTTAGTTGACTGCATAGTGAGCCAGTTAGTTGACTGACTAGTTAGCCGGTTAGTTGACTGGCTACCTAGCCGGTTAGTTGACTGGCTACCTAGCTAGTTAGTTGACTGGCTATTTAGTCTGTTAGTTGACTGGCTACCTAGCTGGTTAGTTAACTGGCTAGTTAGTCGGTACTTGACTGACTACCTTGCCAGTTAGTTGACTATGTAGTTAGCCAGTTAGTTGACTGGCTAAATAGCCGGTTCATTGACTGGATACCTAGCCCATTAGTCAACTGTCTCGTTAGCCAGTTAGTTGACTAGCTACTTAACCTTTTAGTAGAGTGGCTAGTTAGCTGGTTAGTTGACTGTCTATCTAGCCGGTTCGTTGACTGGCTACCTAGCCGTGTAGTTGACTGTCTACCTAGCCGGTTCATTGACTGGCTACCTAGCCGGTAAGTTTACGGGCTACCTAGATGGTTCGTTGACTGGCTAGTTAGCCACTTAGTTGACTGCTAATTAACTGGTTCATTGACTGGCTAGATATCCAGTTAGTTGACTGATTAGTTAGCCAGTTAATTTACTGGCTATCTATCCAGTTACTTGCCTGGCTATCTAGCCGGTTAGTTGACTGGCTATCTAGCCGGTTACTTGCTTGCCTGTCTAACCTGTTAGTTGACTGCCTATCTAGCCAGTTTGTTGACTGGCTAGTTATCTGGTTAGTTGACTGGCTATTTAGCTGGATATTTGACTGGCTATATAACCTGTTAGTTGACTGCCTAACTAGCTATGTAGTTGACTGGCTACATAGCTGGTTAGTTGACTGGCTACATTGCCTGGTAGTTGACTGACTAGTTAGCCAGTTACTTGACTGGCTAACTAGCCAGTTCATTGACTGGCTTCCTAGCTGGTCAGTTGACTGGATACCTAGCCGGTTAGTTGACTGGATACCCAGCCGTTTATTTGATTTGCTACCTTGCCGGTTCATTGACTGGGTAGCTAGTTGTTTAGTTCACTGGCTAGTTAGACGGTTCATTTACTGGCTAGTTAGCCAGTTAATGACTGGATAGTTAGCCGCTTAGTTGACTGGTTGGTTAGCCAGTTAATTGACAGACTAGTTACCCAGTTAGCTGACTGGTTAGTTAGCTGGTTAACTGACTGCCTACCTAGCATGTGAGTTGTCTGGTTACCAGCCAGTTAGTTGACAGGCTAGTTAGCCAGTTAGTTGACTGGCTAGTTAGCCAGTTAGTTGACTTGTTATTTAGCCAGTTAGTTGACTGACAAGTTAGCCGGTTTATTGACTGGTTAGTTATCCAGTTTGTTGACTGCCTATCTAGCCTGTTAGTTGACTGGCTATCTAGCGATATACTTGACTGGGTAGTTAGCTGGTTAATTGACTGGCTATCTTGCTGGTTAGTTGACTGGCGATCTAGCCTGCTTGTTTTCTTGCTAATTAGCCGGTTAGTTGACTGGCTATCTAGCCGGTTACTTGCCTGGCTAACTAGCCAGTTAGTTGACTGACTAGCCAGTTACATGCTTGCCTGGCTAGCTGGTTAATTGACTGCCTATCTAGCTGGTTATTTGACTTGCTATCCAGCCAGTTAGTTGACTGGCTACCTAGCCAGTTAGTTGACTGAATACCTAGCAGGCTAATTGACTGGCTACTTAGCCGTTAGTACACTGAATACCTAGACGGTTAGTTGACTGGCTACATAGCAGGTTAGTTTACTGGCTACCAAGCCTGTTCGTTGACTGGCTACCTAGCTGGTTAGTTGACTGGCTATGTAGCCGGTGCATTTAGTGGCTACATAGCCGGTTAGTTGACTGGCTACCTAGCTGGTTTGTTAACAGGCTATTAGCCAGTTTGTTGACTGGCTTGTTAGACTCTTCGTTGACTGGCTAATTAGCTGGTTAACTGACTGGTTGTTTAGCCATTTAGTTGTCTGGCTAGTTAGCCGGTTAGTTGACTGGCTAGTTAGCCTGTTAGTTGATTGGTTAGTTAGCCGGTTAGCTGACTGGTTACCTAGACGGTTAGTTGACTGGCTACCTAGTCGGTTAGTTGACTGGCAACTTAGCTGGATAGTTGACTGGCTAGTTATCCAGTTAGCTGACTTGTTAGTTAGCCGGTTAGTTGATTGTCTAGTTAGCTGGTTAGTTGCCTGGTTAGTAAGCCGGTTAGTTGACTACCTATCTAGCCAGTTAGTTTACTGGCTATCTAGCCGGTTTGTTGACTGGCTAGTTAGCTGGTTAGTTGACTGGCTATCTAGCAGGTTAGTTCACTGGCTACCCAGCCAGTTAGTTTGCTGGTTAGTTAGCCAGTTAGTTGACTGGCTATCTAGCCAGTTAGTTGACTGGCTAGTTAGCCAGCTAGTTGACTGGCTATCTAGATGGTTACTTGATTGGCTATCTAGCCTGTTACTGGACTGGCTATTTAGTCGGTTAGTTGACTAGCTCATTAGCCGGATAGTTGACTGGCTCTCTAGGTGGTTACTTGCCTGGCTATCTGGCCCGTTAGTTGACTGGCTATCTAGCCGGTTACTTGCTTGCTTGTCTAGTCGGTTAATTGACTCTCTATCTAGCCGGTTACTTGACAGGCTATTTAGCTGGTTAGTTGACTGACTACATAGCTGGTTTTTTGATTGGCTACGTAGCCAGTTAATTGTCTGGCTATCTAGCAGGTTCGTTGACTGTCTAGTCAGGCATTTAGTTGACTGGCCACCTAGCCAGTTCATCGAGTGTCTAGTTAGCCGATTAGTTGACTGGCTGCCTAGCCAGTTCGTAGACTGGCTAGTCAGATGGTACATTGACTGGCTACCTAGCCAGTTCGTTGACTATGCTATTCAGGTGGTTTTTTGAATGGCTATCTAGCCAGTTCGTCGACTGGCTAGTCAGCCGGTTAGTTGACTGGCTGCCTATCCGGTTCGTCGAATGGCTAGACAGCCGGTTAGTTGACTGACTACCTAGCTGGTTCGTCGTCTGGCTAGTCAGCCGTTAGTCGACTGGCTACTTAGCCGGATAGTCGATTCGCTACCTAGCCAGTTAGTCGACTGACTACCTAGTCGCTTAGTCGACTGGCTACCTACCTGGTTAGTCGACTGGCTATCTAGCAGGTTAATCAACTGACTATCTAGCTGGTTAGTTGTCTGGCTATCTAGTCTGTTATTTGATTGGCTATCTAGCCAGTTAGTTAACTGACTATCTAGCCGGTTAGTTGCCTTCGTATCTAGCTGGTTAGTTGCCTTCGTATCTAGCTGGTTAGTTAACTGGCTATACAGCTGATTATTTGACAGATTATTTAGGCGGTTAGTTGACTGGCTATCTAGTCGGTTAGTTGACTGGCTACCTAGATGGTTAGTTGACTGGATAGTTAAATGTTTAGTTGACTGGCTACCTAGCCGGTTACTTGACTGGTTAGTTACCCGGTTAGTTGATTGGCTATGAAGCCGGTTAGTTGACTGGCTTGTTAGCCGGTTAGTTGACTGGCTACCTAGACGGTTATTTGACTGGCTAGTTAGCCTGTTAGTAGACTGGCTATCTAGCCGATTAGTTGAGTGGCAAGTTAGCCAGATAGTTGACTGGTTACCTAGCCAGTTAGTTGACTGGCTACCTAGCCCGTTAGTAGACTGACTAGTTAGCCGGTTCGTTGACTGGCTACCCAGCTGGTTTCTTGCCTGGCTACCTAGCCGGTTCATTGACTGGCTACCTAGCCGGTTAGTTGACTGGCTATCTAGCCGGTTAGTTGACTGGCTACCTAGCCGTTTGTTGACTGGCTATCTAGCCAGTTATTTGCCTGGTTACCTAGTCGGTGAGTTGCTTGACTACCTAGCCGGTTAGTTGAATGGCTAGGCAGCTGTATAGTTGACTGAATACCTAGCGAGTTAGTTAACTGGCTAGTTACCCGGTTATTTGACTGGCAACCCAGATGGTTAGTTGACTGGCTAGTTAGCCAGTTAGCTGACTGTCTACCTAGCCAGTTAGTTGACTGACTAGTTAGTCGGTTAGTTGAATGGCTACCTACCCGGTTAGTTGATTGGCTAGTTCACTGATTAGTTGACTGGCTATCTAGCTTGTTAGTTGACTGGCTAGTTAGATGGTTAGGTTACTGGCTACCTAGCTGGTTAGTTGAGTGGCTACCCAGCCGGTTAGTTTACTGGATACCTAGCCAGTTAGTTGACTGGCTAGTTAGCCGGTTAGTTGAATGGCTACCTAGCTGGTTCGTTGACTGGCAAGTTAGCCAGTTAGTTGACTGGCTACCTGGCCGTTTAGTTGACTGGCTACCTAGCCCGTTAGTTGACTGGCTAGTTAGCCGCTTAGTTGACTGGCTACCTAGCCGGTTCTTACACACTAGTTAGCTGGTTAGTTTACTGGATAGTTAGCCAGTTAGTTTACTGGTTAGTTAACTGGTTAGTTGACTGACTACCTTGCCCATTAGTTGACTGGCTAGTTAGTTGATTTGCTATGAAGCCGGCTAGTTGAATTGCTAGTTAGCCAGTTATTTGACTGGTTAATTAGCCGGTTAGTTGACTGGCTATGTATCCGGTTAGTTGACCGGGTACCTAGCCATTTAGTTGACTGTTTAGTTAGCCAGTTAGTTCACTGGCTAGGTATGCGGTTAGTTGACTTCCATCTAGCCCGTTAGTTGACTGGCTATCTATGTGGTTAGTTGACTGTCTATCTACCCGGTAAATTGACTGGCTATCTAGCCGGTTAGTTGACTGCCTACATAGCCAGTTAGTTGACAGGCTATCTAGCCGTTTATGTGACTGCCTATCTAGCCGTTTAGTTGACTGGCTATCTAGCCTGTTAGTTGATTGGCTACCTAGCCAGTTTGTCGACTGCCTAGTCAGCCATTTAGTTGACTGGCTACCTAGCCAGTTCGTGACTGGCTAGTCTGCCAGTTAGTTGACTGGCCACCCAGACAGTTCGTCGACTGGCTAGTCAGCCGGTTAGTTGCCTGGGTACCTAGGCGGTTCGTCGACTGGCTATCTACAGGTTAGGTGACTGCCTATCTAACCGGTTAGTTGACTGGCTGTCTAGCCAGTTAGTTAATTGGCTACCTAGCCGGTTAGTTGACCGGCTTGTTAGCCAGTTATTTGACAGGCTAACTAGCTGGTTAGTTGACTGGCTATTTAGCCGGTTAGTTGAAAGGCTAGTTAGCTAGTTAGTTGACTGGCTATCTACCTGGTTAGTTGACTGGCTATCTAGCCGGTTAGTTGACTGGCTAGTTAGCCGGTTAGTTGACTGACTACCTAACTGTTTAGTTGACTGGCTAGTTAGCTGGTTAGTTGACTGGCTACCAAGCTGGTTAGTTAACTGGCTAACTAGCCGGTTAGTTGACTGGCTTGTTAGCCAGTTATTTGACAGGCTAACTAGCTGGTTAGTTGTCTGGCTAGTTTAGCCAGTTAGTTGAAAGGCTAGTTAGTCTGTTAGTTGACTGTCTATCTAGCCGGTTATTTGACTGGCTACCTAGCGGTTAGTTGTCTGGCAAGTTAGCCGTTTAGTTGACTGGCTACGTAGGGGGTTATTTTACTGTCTAATTAGCCAGATAGTTGACTGGCTAGTTAGACGGTTCTTTGACTGGCTAGTTAACCAGTTAGCTGACTGACAAGTTAGACGGTTCCTTGACTGGCTAGTTAGCCGGTTAGTTGACTGTTTAGTTGGCTGGTTAGTTAACTGTCAAGTTGGCCGTTTAGTTGACTGGCTAGTTATCCGGTTAGTTGACTGGTTTGTTAGCCGGTTAGCTGACTGGCTACAAAGCCGGTTAGTTGACTGACTACCTAGCCGGTTTGTTGACTGGCTAGTTAGCCGGTTAGTTGACTGGCAAGTTAACCGGTTATTTGATTTGTTAGTTAGCCGGTTAGTTGACTGCCTAGTTAGCCGTTTAGTTGACTGTTTAGTTAGCCTGTTGGTTGACTGCCTATCTAGCTGGTGAGTTGACTGGTTATCTAGCCGGATAGTTGACTGCCTGTCTAGCCAGGTAGTTTACTGGCTATCTAGCCGGTTAGTGGAGTGGCTACCTAGTCATTTAGTTGTCTGGTTTGTGAGCCAGTTAGTTGACTGGCTAGTTATCCAGATAGTTGACTTTCTTTCTAGCCCGTTAGTTGACTTTCTATCTAGGTGGTAAGTTGACTGCCTATCTACCTGGTTAGTTAACTAGCTATCTATCTGGTTAGTTGTTTGCCTATCTAGCCGGTTAGTTGACTGCCTATCTAGCTGGTTAGTTGACTGGCTACCTAGATGGTTAGTTGACTGGCTACCTAGCCGTTTAGTTGACTGGATATTTAGCCAGTTAGTTGATTGGCTATCTAGCCTGTTAGTTGACTGGCTATCTAGCCTGTTAGTTGACGGTCTTTCTAGCCGGTTAGTTGCCTGTTTATCTAGCCGGTTAGTTGACTGGCTATCCAGCCGGTTAGTTGACTGCCTATCCAGCCGTTTATTTGACTGCCTATCTAGCTGTTTAGTTGACTGCCTATCTAGCCGGTTATTTGACTGCCTGTTTGGCCGGTTATTTGCCTGGCTATCTAGCTGGTTAGTTGACTTGCTACCTACCAGTTAGATGACTGTATATCTAGCCGGTTAGTTGATTGGCTAACTAGCCGGTTATTTGACTGGCAATCTAGCCATTTATTTGACTGGCTACTTAGCCGGTTAGATGACTGGCTCTCTAGCCGGTTACTTGACTGACTATCTAGCCGGTTAGTTGACTGGCTAGTTAGCCGGTTCATTACTGGCTAGTTAACCGGTTAGTTGACTGGTTACATTGCTGGTTTGTTGACTGGCTAGTTACCTGGTTAGTTGACTGGCTACCTAGCCAGTTAGTTGACTGGCTACTTATCCGGTTTGTTGACTGGTTACCTAGCCGGTTAGTTGGTTAGTTAGTTAGCCGGTTTTTTGACTGAATACCTAGCCAGTTAGTTGATTGGCTACCTAGCCAGTTAGTTGACTGACTATCAAGCCGGTTAGTTGACTCACTATCTAGCCGGTTAGTTGACTGGCTATCAAGCCTGTTAGTTGACTGGCTATCTAGCCGGTTAGTTGACTGCTTAGTTTTCAGTTATTTGACTGGTTAGTTAGCGGTTTGTTGACTGGCTATCTAGCCAGTTAGTTGACGAGTTATTTAGCAGGCTAGTTGACTGGCTATCTAGCCGGTTATTTGACTGGTTAGTTAGATGGTTAGTTGACTGGCTACCTAGCTGGTTATTTGACTGGTTACCTAGGGGGTTAGTTGACTGGCTAGTTAGCCGGTTAGTTGACTGGCTACCAAGACTGTTAGTTGACTGGATACCTAGCCCGATAGTTGACTGGGTAGTTAGCTGGCTAGTTGACTGGTACCTAGCCGGTTAGTTGACTTGCTAACTACTCCATTAGTTGACTGGCTACTTATCCGTTAGTTGACTTGCTACTTAGCTGGTTCCTGGACTGGATACCTAACAGGTTAGTTGACTGGCTATCTAGATGGTTCATTGACTGGCTACCTAGCCGGTTAGTTGACTACCTAGTTAGCCGGTTAGTTGACAGGCTACATAGCCGGTTCGTTGACAGGTTACCTAGCCAGTTCGTTGATTGGCTACCTAGGCGGTTCATGACTGGCTAGTTATTGGATTAGTTGACTGATTAGTTAGCCGGGTCATTGACTTGATAGTTAGCCGGTTAGTTGCCTGGTTACATCGATGGTTAGTTGACTGGCTAGTTAGCAAGTTAGTTGACTGGCTACCTAGGCAGTTAGTTGACTGGCTAGTTAGCCGGTTAGTTGACTGCCTATCTAGACGGTTAGTTGACTGGCTATCTAGCTGGTTAGTTGACTGCCTATCTAGCCGGTTAGTTGACTGTCTATCTAGCCATTAATTGCTTGGCAACCTAGATGGTTAGTTGACTGGCTACATAGCCAGTGAGTTGCCTGGCTATCTAGCCGTATAGTTGACTGGCTATCTAGCCGGTTTCTTCCTGGCTATCTAGCTGGTTACTTGATTGCCTATCTAGATGGTTAGTTGACTGGCTATCTAGCCAGTAAATTGACTGGCTACCTAGCCGGTTCATCAACTGGCTAGTCAGCTGGTTAGTTGCCTGCATACCTAGCTTGTTTGTCGACTTGCTAGTCAGCCGGTTAGTTGTCTGGCTACCTAGCCTGTTCGTCGTCAGGCTAGTCCCCCTTTTAGTTGTCTGGCTACATAGCCAATTCATTGACTGGCTAGTCAGCTGGTTAGGTGACTGGCTACCTAGCCAGTTCATCGACTGGCTAGTCAGCTGGTTAGTTGACTGGGTATCTAGTCGGTTCATTGACTGGCTATCTACTGGTTAGTTGACTGCCTATCTAGCTGGTTAGTTGACTCGCTATCTAGCTGGTTAGTAGACTGGCTACCTAGCTGGTTAGTTGACTGGCTTCATAGACGTTTAGTTGACTAGCTATCTACCTGGTTAGTTGACTGGCTATCTAGCCAGTTAGTTGACTTACTACCTAGCTGGTTAGTTGACTGGCTAGTTAGCCGGTTAGTTGACTCACAACCTAACTGGTTAATTGACTGGGTAGTTAGCCGTTTAGTTGACTGGCTACCAAGCCGGTTAGTAGACTGGTTACCTAGCTGGTTATTTGACTGGCTAGTTAGCCATTTAGTTGACAGGCTACCTAGGTGGTTAGTAGACTGGCTAGTTAGCCGGTTAGTTGAATGGCTAGTTAGCCAGTTAGTTGACTGGCTAGTCAGCTGGGTATTTGACTGCCTATATAGATGGTGAGTTTACTGGATATGTAGCCATTTAGTTGACTGCCTATCTAGCCTCTTAGTTGACTGGCTATCTACCCTGTTAGTTGACTGGCTACATAGCCGTTTCATCAACGGGCTAGGCAGCTAGTTAGTTGACTGGCTACCTACCCGGTTAGTTGACTGGCTAACTAGCCGTTTAGTTGACTGGCTAGTTAGCCGGCTAGTAGACTGGCTAACTAGCTGGTTAGTTGACTGGCAAGATAGCCTGTTAGTTGTCTGGCTACCTAGCCAGTTAGTTGACAGGATACCTAGCCCGTTATTTCACTGACTAGTTAGCCGATTAGTTGACTGTCTACCTAGCCGGTTCATTGACTGGCTACCTAGCCAGTTAGTTCACTGACTACCTAGCTGATTTGTTGTCGGGCTAGTTAGCTGTTTAGTTGACTGACTAGGTAGCCAATATGTTGACTGGCTAGTTAGCCGGTTAGTTGTCTCGTTAGTGAGCCTGTTAGTTGACTGGCTTGTTAGCTGGTTAGTTGACTGGCTATTTAGCCGATTAATTGAGTGGTTAGTTAGCCGGTTACCTGACTGGCTACCTAGCCGGTTAGTTTACTGGCTACATAGACGGTTAGTTGACTGGCTATCTAGCCGATCAGTTGACTGGCTATCTAGCCGGTTACTTGACTGGCTATCTAGCCAGATAGTTGACTGCCTATCTAGCCAGTTAGTTGACTGGCTATCTAGCTGGTTAGTTTACTGGCTACCTAGCCGGTTAGTTGACTGGCTTTCTAGTTGGTTAGTTGACTGGCTACCTACACAGTTTGATGACTGGCTATCTAGCCAGTTAGTTGACTGGCTATCTAGCCGCTGAGTTGACTGGCTATCTAGCTGGTTAGTTGACTGTATATCTAGCCGGTTAGTTGACTGGTTAGTTATCCAGTTGTTTGACTGGTTAGTTAACTGGTTAGTTGCCTGGTTACTTAGCCGGTTCTTCAACTGGCTAGTCAGCCTGTTAGTTGACTGGCTATTTAGCTGGTTCATCGACTGGCTACTTAGCCGGTTCATCAACTGGCTACCTAGTTGGTTAGTCGACTGGTTACCTAGACGGTTCATTGACTGGCTACCTAGCTGGTTAGTCGACTGTCTAGTCAGCTGGTTAGTCGACTGGCTACCTAGCCGGTTAGTCGACTGGCTAGTCAGCCGCTTAGTCGACTAGCTACCTTGCCGGTTAGTCAACTGGCTAGTTAGCCAGTTAGTCAACTGACTACATAGATGTTTAGTCGAATAGCTAGTCAGCCGGTTAGTCAATGGGCTACATAGCCAGTTAGTCAAAGTGCTAGTCAGCCGGTTATTTGACTGGCTAGTCAGTTGGTTAGTCGACTGGATAGTCAGCCAGTGAGTTGACCGTTACCTAGCTGGTTAGTAGACTGGCTACCTAGCCTGTTCATAGACTGCCTACCAAACCGGTTAATGGCCTGACTACCTAGCTGGTTAATCGACTGGCTACCTAGCCGGTTAGTCGACTGGCTATCTAGCTGGTTCATTGACTGGCTACATAACTGGTTAGTCGAGTGTATAGTCAGCAGGTTAGTTGCCTGGCTATCTAGCTGTTTAGTCGATTAGCTACCTAGCCGGTTAGTCAACTGGCTATCTAGCCGGTTAGTTGACTGCCTATCTAGCCGGTTAGTTGACTGGCTGTCTAGCTGGATATTTGACTGGCTAACTAACTGGTTAGTTGTCTGGCTATCTAGCCAAATAGCTGACTGGCTACCTAGCCAGTTAGTTTACTGGCTTTCTAGCCGTTTAGTTGAATGGCTACCTAGCCGGTTAGGTGACTGGCTATCTAGACAGTTAGTTGACTGGCTATGTAGGTGCTTAGTTGACTGGCTATCTAGCCTGTTAGTTGACTGTCTATCTAGCCGGTTAGTTGACTGATTAGTTAACCGGTTAGTTGACTGGCTATCTTGGCGGTTATTTGAATTGTTATTTAGATGGTTATTTGACTGGCTACTTCGATGGATATTTGACTGGCTACCTAGCCGTTTAGTTGACTGGTTAGTTAGCCGTTTAGTTAACTGGCTACCTAGCTGGTTAGTTGCCTGGCGAGTTAGATGGTTAGTTGACTGGCTACCTGGCCGATTAGTTGATGGGCTCGTTAGCCGGTTAGTTGACTGGCTACCTATCTGGTTAGTTGACTGGCTGGTTAGCCGATTAGTTGACTGGCTACATATCCGGTTAGTTGACTGGTTAATTAGCCGGTTAGTTGACTGCTCAGTTAGCCGGTTAGTTGACTGGCTATCTAGCTGGTTAGTTGAATGGTAAGTTAGACGGTTAGTTGACTGGCTACCTAGCTGGATAGTTGACTGGCTATCTAGCCAGTTAGTTGGCTGGCTACCTAGCTGGATAGTTGACTGGCTACCTTGATGGTTAGTTGACTGGTTACTTAGCCGGATATTCGAGTGGCTACCTAACCATTAGTTGACTGGCTAGTTAGCTGGTTAGTTAACTGGTTACCTAGACGGTTATTTGCCTGGCTACATAGACGGGTAGTTGACTGGCTACCTAACTGGTTAGTTGACTGGCTAGTTAACCGGTAACTTGACTGTCTACTTAGCCAGTTAGTTGAATGGCTAGTTAGCCAGTTAGTTGACTGGTTATATAGGTGGTTTTGTGACTGGCTTGTTAGCCGGTTAGTTGACTGGTTACCTAGCTGGTTATTTGACTGGCTAGATAGCCCGTTAGTTGACAGGCTACCTAGCCAGTTAGTTGACTGGCTTGTTAGCTGGTTAGTTGACTGGCTACCTATCCGGTAGTTGACTTTCTAGTTAGTCGGTTAGTTGACTGGCTACCTATCAGGTTAGTTGACTGGCTAGTTAGCCAGTTGGTTGACTGGCTACCAAGCCTGTTAGTTGACTGGATCTTTAGCCAGTTAATTGAGAGACTACCTAGCCAGTTAGTTGACAGACTAGTTAGCTGGTTAGTTGACTGTTACCTAGCCGGTTATTGACTGGATACCTAGCCCATTAGATGACTAGCTAGGTAGCTGGTTAGTTGACTGGCTACCTAGCAGGTTCATTGACTGGCTACCTAGCCGGTTAGTTGACTGATTAGTTAGCCAGTTAGTTGACTGGCTACCTAGCCAGTTAATTGACTGGCTAGGTAGTCAATAAGTTGACTGGATACCTAGTTGGTTCGTTGACTGGCTATCTAGCCGGTTAGTAGACTGGCTATCTTGCCGGTTCATTAACTGGCTACATAGCCTGTTAGTTGACTGGCTACCTAGCCTCTTCCTTGACTGACTACCTAGTCAATTGGTTGACTGGCTACATAGCCGGTTTGTTGACTGGTTAGTTAGCCGGTTAGTTGACTGGTTACCTAGCCGGTTGGTTTACTGGCTAGTTAGCCAGTTAGTTGACTGGCTACCTAGCCAGTTAGTTGATTGGCTACCTAGCCTGTTAGTTGACTTGCTATGTAGCCGGTGAGTTGATTGGCTACCTAGCCGATTAGTCAACTGGCTAGTCAGCTGGTTAGTTGACTTGCTACCTAGCCGGTTCGTGGACTGGCTAGTCAGCCAGTTAGTTGACTGGCTGCGTAGTTGGTTAGTTGACTGGCTACCTAGCCAGTTAGTTTATTGGTTATCTAGATATTTAGTCAACTGGCTATCTAGTCACTTAGTTGACTGACTATCTAGCCGTTTAGTTAACTGTCTATCTAGCCAGTTAGTTGACTGGTTAGTTATCCGTTTATTTGACTGGTTAGTTAGCCGGTTAGTTGATTGGCTATGTAGCCGGTTAGTTGACTGGTTAGTTAGACGGTTAGTTGACTGGCTTTCTAGCCGGTTAGTTGACTTGTTAGTTAGACGGTTAGTTGACTGGCTACATAGCCGGTTAGTTAACTGGCTACCTAGCCAGTTAGTTGGCTGGCTAGTTAGCCGGTTAGTGACTGGCTACCTAACTGGTTAGTTGACAGGCTAGTTAGCCAGTTAGTTGACAGTCTACCTAGCCGGTTAATTGAATGGCTAGTTACCCAGTTGGTTGATTGGCTACCTAGGCGGTTAGTTGACTGGCCTCTTAGCCAGTTAGTTGACTGTCTACCTAGATGGTTATTTGACTGGGCAGTTAGCCCGTTAGTTGACAGGCTACCTAGCCAGTTATTGACTCACTGGTTAGCCGGTTATTTGATTGGCTACCTATCCGCTTAGTTGACTGGCTTATTAGTCGGTTAGTTGACTGGCTAACTAGCCGTTTAGTTGACTGGCTAATTAGCCAGTTAGTTGACTGGCTACCTAGCCAGTTAGTTGACTGGCTAGTTAGCTGGTTAATTGACAGGCTACCTAGCCAGTTAGTTGACTGACTAGTTAGCCGGTTAGTTGACCGGCTACCTAGCCGGTTATTTGACTTTCTACCTAGCCCGTTAGATGACTAGCTAGGTAGCCTGGTAGTTGACTGGCTACCTAGCTGGTAGTTGACTGACTACCTAGCAGATTAATTGACTGGCTAGGTAGCCGATAAGTTGACCTGTTACCTAGTCAGTTAGTAGACTGGCTATCTAGATGGTTCTTTGACTGGCTATATAGCCGGCTAGTTGACTGGCAACCTAGCCTCTTCCTTGACTGGATATCTAGGCGATTGGTTGTCTGGCTACTTAGCCGGTTCATTGACTGGGTAGATAGCTCGTTAGTTGACTGGCTACCTCGCCGGTCAGTTGACTTGCCAGTTAGCCAGTTATTGACTGGCTATCTAGCTGGTTAATTGGCTAGTTACCCGGTTAGTTAACTGTGTTCCTAGTTGGTTAGTTAGCTGACTAGTAAGCCGGTTGGTTGACTGGCTACCTAGCCATTTAATTGACTGGTTGGTTAGCCTGTTAGTTGACTGGTTACCTAGCCGGTTAGTTGACTGGCTTATTAGCCGATTAGTTGACTGGTTACCTGCCGGTTAGATGATTGGCTACCTAGCCTGTTAGTTGACTGGCTATGTAGCCTGTTAGTTGACTGTCTACCTAGCCGGTTGATCGACTGGCTAGTCAGTCGGTTAGTTGACTGGCTACCTAGTCGGTTCATCGACTGCCAAGTCAGCTGGTTAGTTGACTGACTCCCTAGCTGGTTTGGCGACTGGCTAGTCAGATATTTAGCTGACTGGCTACCTAACCAGTTCGTTGACTGGCTAGTCAGACAGTTAGTTGACTGGCTACCTAGCCTGTTCGTCGACTGCCTATTGAGCCGGTTAGTAGACTGGCTACTTAGCTGGTTCCTCGACTGGCTAGTCAGCTGGTTAGTTGACTGGCTACCTAGCTGGTTCGTCAACTGGCTATTCAGGCTGTTAAATGCCTGGCTATTTAGCCAGTTTGTGGAATGGCTAGTCAGCCGGTTACTTGACTGGCTACCTAGTCAGTTCATCAAGTGGCTACTCAGCCAGTTAGGTGACTGGCTACTTTGATGTTTCGTCAACTGGCTAGTTGACTGTATACCTAGGCAGTCTTCGACTGGCTAGTCAGCCAGTTAGTAGACTGGCTACCTGGTGATTCGTCTGCTTGCTAGTCAGCCAGTTAGTTGACTGGCTACCTGGCCAGTTCGTTGACTGGTTATTCAGCCGGTTAGTCAACTGGCTACCCAGCCGGTTAGTTGACTGGCTGCTTAGCCAGTTAGTCGACTGTCTACCTAGCCAGTCTGTCGACTGGCTACCTAGCTGGTTAGTTGAATGGCTACTCTGCCAGTTAATTGACTGGCTAGCTAGCTGGTTAGTCGAATGGCTAGTCAGCCGGTTCGTTGACTAGCTACCTAGCCAGTTAGTCGACTGGTTAGTCAGACAGTTAGTTGACTGGCTACCTAGCCTGTTAGTCGAATGGCTAGTCAGCTGGTTAGTCAACTGGCTACCTAGCCAGATAGTCGACTTGCTAATCAGTCGGTTATTTGACTAGATAGTCAGACAATTAGTCAACTGGCTAGTCAGCCGGTTATTTGACTGGCTACCTAACCGGTTAGTCAACTGGCTACTTAGGCAGTTAGTTGACTGTCTATCTAGCTGGTTAATCGACTGTCTACCTAGCTGGTTAGTCGACTGACTATCTAGCTGGTTAGTTGACTGCCTATCTAGCCGGTTAGTTGACTGGCTATCTAGCAGGTAAGTTGACTGGCTATCTAGCCAGTTGGTTGACTGTCTATCTAGCCGGTTAGTTGACTGCCTATCTAGCCAGTTATTTGAATGGTATCTAGTCGGTTAGTTGACTGGCTACCTATCCAGTTAGTTGACTGGCTACCAAGCTGGTTAGTAGACTGGCTACCTAGCCGGTTAGTTTACTGGCTATCTAGCTGGTTAGTTGACTGACTATCTAGTTGCTTAGTTGACTGGCTTTCTAGCCGTTTAGTTGACTGTCTATCTAGCCTGTTAGTTGACTGGTTAGTTATCCGTTTATTTGACTGGTTAGTTAGCTGGTTAGTTGACTGGTATGTAGCCAGTTAGTTGACTGGTTAGTTAGACGGTTACCTGACTGGCTTTCTAGCCGGTTAGTTGACTTGTTAGTTAGATGGTTAGTTGACTGGCTACCTAGCCGGTTAGTTGACTGACTATCTAGCTGGTGAGTTGACTGGCTACCTAGCCGGTTAGTTGCCTGGCTACCTAGCCAGTTATTTGACTGGCTAGTTAGCAGGTTATTTGACTCGCTACCTAACCGATTATTTGATCACTAGTTAGCCAGTTAGTTGACTGGCTACCTAGCTGGTTATTTGACTGGCTAGTTAGCCAGTTAGTAGACTGGCTACCTAGCTGTTTAGTTTAATGGCTAGTTACCCAGTTATTTGACTGGCTATCTAACAGGTTTGTTGACTGGCTAGTTAGCCAGTTAGTTGACTGGCTACCTAGCCTGTCAGATGACTGGCTAGTTAACCCAGTAGTTGACACGCTACTTAGTTGGTTAATTGACTGGCTACTTAGACGGTTAGTTGACTGGCTAACTAGTCGGTTTGTCGATAGGCTAGTCAGCCAGTTAGTTGACTGGCTACCTTGCTGGTTCGTCGACTGGTTAGTCAGTCTGTTAGTTGACTGTCTATCTAGCAGGTTCGTCGAGTGGGTAGTCAGCCAGTTAGTAGACTGGCTACCTGCCGGTTCGTCGGCTGGCTAGTCAGCTGGTTAGTTGACTGGCTACCTAGCCAGTTCATTGACTGGCTATTCAGCCAGTTAGTCGACTGGCTACCCACCCGGTTCGACGACTCACTACCTAGCTGGTTAGTCGACTATCTTCCTAACCAGTTTGTCGTTTGGCTACCTAGCTGGTTATTTGTGTGGCTAGTCAGCCAGTTATTCGACTGGCTACCTAGCTGGTTTGTCGACTGGCTAGTCAGCTGGTTCGTCGACTAGCTACCTAGCTGGTTTGTCTACTGGTTACTCAGTCATTTAGTTGAATGACTACCTAGCCAGTTAGTCGAATGGCTAGGCAGCCAGTTAGTCAACTGACTACCTAGCTGGATAGTCGACTTGCTAATCAGACGGTTATTCAACGGCTAGTCAGCCAGTTAGTCGACTGGCTAGTCAGCTGGTTATTCGACTTGCTGCCTAGCTGGTTAGTCGACTGGCTACCTAGCCGGTTATTCAACTGGCTATCTAGCCGGGTAGTAGACTGTCTACCTAGCCAGTTAGTCGACTGGCTATCTAGCTGGTTAGTCGACTGCCTATCTAGTCGGCTAGTTTACTGGCTATCTAGCCAGTTATTTGACTGGCTATCTAGCCGGTTACTTGACTGGCTATCTAGCCGGTTAGTTGACTGCCTATCTAGCCGGTTAGTTGACTGACTATCTAGCCGTTTAGTTTACTGGCTACCTAGACGGTTAGTTGACTGGCTTTCTAGCCGTTAGCTGACTAGCTAACTACACTTTTAGATGACTGACTATCTATCCGGTTATTTGATTGGCTACCTAGCCTGTTAGTTGACTTGCTACGTAGCTGATTCGTTGACTGGCTACCTAGCTGGTTTGGTGACTGGCTAGTCAGCTGGTTAGTTTACTGACTAACTAGCCGGTTCGTTGACTGGCTAGTCAGCCGGTTAGTTGACTGGCTACCTATCTGGTTCGTCGTCTGGCTAGTCAGACGGTTAGTTGACTGGCTACCTACCTGGTTCATCGACTGGCTAGTCAGATGGTTAGTTGCCTGGCTACCTAGACTCTTCGTTGACTGGCTAGTAAGCAGTTAGTTGACTGGCTACCTAGCCAGTTCATCAACAGGCTAGTCAGCCAGATAGTTGACTGGCTACCTAGCCGGTTAGTTGACTGGCTATCTAGCTGGTTCGTTGACTGGCTACATAGCTGGTGAGTTGACTGGATACCTAGCTGGTTAGTTGACTCCCTACTCTGCCGGATATTTGACTAGCTACCTAAACCGTTAGTTGACTTGCTAGTTAGCCATTTAGTTAACTGGTTACATAGTGAGTTAGTTGCCTGACTAGTTAGCCAGTTTATTGACTGGCTACCTAAATGGTTACTTGACTGGTTAGTTAGCCAGTTAGTTGACTGGCTACCTAGCCCATTAATAATTGGCTAGTTAGCCAGTTAGCTGACTGACTACCTAGCCGGTTAGTTACTGGCTTGTTAGCTATTTAGTTGACTGGCTACCTAGCCGGTTATTTGACTGGCTAGTTAGCCCATTAGTTGACAGGCTACCTAGCCATTTAGTTGAGTGGCTGGTTAGCCGGTTAGTTGACTGTCTACCTATCCTGTTAATTGACTGTCTAGTTAGTCGGTTAGTTAACTGGCTATGTAGCTGGTTAGTTGACTGGCTACCTAGCCGGTTACTTGACTGGCTAGTTATCTGGTTAATTGACAGGCTACCTAGCCAGTTAGTTGACTGACTAGTTAGCCAGTTAGTTGACTGGCTACCTAGCCAGTTATTTGACTGGCTACCTAGCCCGTTAGATGACTAGCTAGGTAGCCGTTTAGATGACTGGCTACCTACCAGGTTCATTGATTGGCTACCTACCCGATTAGTTGACTGGCTATCTAGTTGGTTCATTGATTCGCTACCTAGCCGGTTAGTTCACTGACTAGTTATCAGGTTATTTGACTGGCTATCTAACCGGTTAGTTGACTGGCTACCTAGAACGTTAGTTGACTGGCTAGGTAGCCGGTTCATTGACTGGCTACCTAGCCGTTTCATTGACTGGCTACCTAGACGGTTCGTTGACTGGCTACCTAGTCGGTTATTTGACTGGCTACCTAGCCAGTTAGTTGACTGGCTATATAGCCGGTTAGTTGACTGGCTAACTAACCAGTTAGTTGACTGGCTAGTTAGCCTGTTATTTGACTGGCTACATTGCCAGTTAGTTGACTGCCTAGGTAGCCAGTTAGTTGACTGTCTACATAGCAGGTTAGTGGACTGGCTACCTAGCCAGTTCCTTGACTGGCTATGTAGCCGGTTGGTTGACTGGCTACCTAGCCGGTTCGTCGACTGCCTAGTCAGACGGTTAGTTGACTGGCTACCTAGCCTGTTCTCGACTGGCAAGTCAGCCAGTTAGTTGACTGGCTACCTAGCCAGTTCATCAACTGGCTAGTCAGCCAGTTTGTTGACTGGCTACCTAGCTGGTTCGTCGACTGGCTAGGCAGCCAGTTAGTTGCCTGGCTATTTAGCTGGTTCATTGATTGGCTAGTCAGCAGGTAGTTGACTGGCTTCTTAGCTGTTTTGTCGACTGGCTAGTCAGCTGGTTAGGTGACTGGCTACCTAGCTTGTTCATCGACAGGCTAGTCAGCCATTTAGTTGACTTGCTACCTAGCCGGTTTGTCCACTGCCTATTGAGCCGGTTAGTCAACTGGCTACCTAGCCGGTTCATTGACTAGCTACCTAGCCGGTTAGTCGACTGGTTACCTAGCAGGTTCATCGACTAGCTACCTAGCTGGTTAGTCGACTGTCTAGTGTGCCGGTTCCTCGACTGGCTACCTAGCCAGTTAGTTGACTGTCTTGTCAGCTGCTTAGTCGACTAGCTACCTAGTCGGTTAGTTGCCTGGCTAGTCAGCTGGTTAGTCGACTGGCAACTTTGCCAGTTAGTCGACATGCTAATCAGCCGGTTATTCCACTGGCTAGTCATTCATTTATTCAACTGACTAGTCAGCCGGTTAGTCGACTGGCTAACTAGCCAGTTATTCGACTGGCTACCTAGCCTGTTAGCCGACTGGCTACCTAGCCAGTTAGTCGACTGACTACCTAGTCGTTTAGCCTACTGGCTACCTAGCCGGTTAGTCGACTGGTATCTGTCCGGTTAGTCTACTGTCTACCTAGCCGGATAGTCGACTGGCTATCTAGCCGGTTAGTCGACTGCCTATCTAGTAGGTTAGTTGACTGGCTATCTAGCTGGTTAGTTGACTGGCTATCTAGTCGGTTAGTTGACAGGCTATCTAGTCGGTTAGTTGACTGCTATCTAGCCGGTGAGTTGAAGGGCTACCTAGTTGGTTAGTTGACTGGCTACCTATCCGGTTAGTTGACTGGCTACCTAGCCGGTTAGTTGACTGGCTACCTAGTGGGTTAGTTGACTAGCTATCTAGCAGGTTAGTAGTCTGGCTATCTAGTTGCTTAGCTGACTGGCTATAGCCAGTTAATTGACTGTCTATCTGGCCGTTCAGTTGACTGGTAAGTTATTGGGTTATTTGACTGTTTAGTTAGCGAGTTAGTTGACTGGCTATGTAGCCGGTTATTAGACTGGTTAGTTAGACAGATAGTTGACTTGCTTTCTAGCCGGTTACTTGACTTGTTAGTTAGATGGTTAGTTGAATGGCTCCCTCCCCGGTTAGTTGACTGGCTAGTAAACCAGTTAGTTGACTGGCTACAAAACTGGTTAGTTGACTGGCTAGTTAGCTGGTTAGTTGACTGACTACATAGCGGTATAGTTTAATGGCTAGTTAGTCGGTTATTTGACTGGCTATTTTGCTGGTTATTTGACTGGCTAAATAGCCAGTGTGTTGACTGGCTAGTTAGCTGGTTAGTTGACTGGCTATCTAGGCGGTTACATGCCTGGCTAGCTAACTGGTTAGTTGACTTGCTAGTTAGCCAGTTAGTTGACTGGCTACTCAGCTGGTTATTTGACTGGCTACCTAGCTGGTTAGTTGACTGGCTACCTAGTCTGTTAATTGACTGACTAGTTATCAGGTTAGTTGACAGGCTACCTAGCCAGTTAGTTGACTGCCTAGTTAACCAGTTAGTTGACTGACTAGGTATACGGTTAATTGACTGGCTACCTAGCCGGTTAGTTGACTGGCTAACTAGCTGGTTAGTTAACTGGCTACTTAGCTGGTTAGTTGACTGGCAACCTAGCCAGTTAGTTGACTTGCTAGTTAGACGGTTAGTTGACTGGCTACCTAGCCGGTTAGTTTACTGGAAAGTTAGCCAATTAGTTGACTGGCTACCTATCCAGTTAGTTGACTGGTTACCTAGCCAGTGAGTTGACTGGCTAGTTAGCCGGTTAGTAGACTTGCTACCTAGCTGGTTAATTGACTGGTTACCTAGCCGGTTAGTTGACTGGGTACATAGCTGGTGCATTGACTGGCTACCTAGCCGGTTTGTTGACTGGCTACCTAGTGGGTTCATTGACTAGCAATTAGCCGGTTAGTTACTGGCTAGTTAGTCCGTTCGTTGACTGGCTAGTTAGCCCATTAATTGACTGGCTGGTAAACTGGTTAGTTGAGTGGCTAGTTAGCCGGTTATTTTCCTGGCTACCTAGCTGGTTAGTTGACTTGGTAGTTAGCCGGTTAGTTGACTGCCTACCTAGCCGGTTAGTTGACTGCCTACCTAGTAGGTTAGTTGCCTAGCTACCTACCCAGTTAGTTGACTGGCTAGTTAGATGGTTAGTTGACTGCCTACCTAGCCGGTTAGTTGACTGGTAAGCTAGCAAGTTAGCTGACTGGCCACCTAGCCGGTTAGTTGAGTGGCTACCTAGCCCGTTAGTTGATTGGCTAGTTAGACGGTTATTAGATGGGCTACCTAGCCGGTTCATTGACTGGTTACCTAGCCGGTTAGTTGACTGGCTACCTAGCCAGTTAGTTGACTGGCTACCTAGCTGGTTCGTTGACTGCCTCTTAGCTGGTTAGTTGACTAGCTAGTTGGCCGGTTCGTTGACTAGCTAGTTAGCCAGTTAATTGACTGGTTGTTTAGCCTGTTAGTTGACTGTCTAGTTAGCCGGTTGCTTGACTGGCTCCCATCTGGTTCGTTGACTAGCTTCCTAGCCAGTTAGTTGACTGGCAACCTAGACGGTTCATTGACTGGCTACCTAGCCGGTTGGTTGACTGGCTACCTAGCCGGTTCTTTGACTTGCTAGTTAGCCGGTTATTTGACTGGCTAGTTAGACGGTTCATTGACTGTCTAGTTTGCCAGTGAGTTGACTGGTTACTTAGCCGGTTAGTTGACTGGCTACTTAGCAGGTTACTTGACTGACTAGTTAGCCGGTTAGTTTACTGGTTAGTTAGCCAGTTAGCTGACTTGCTACCTAGCAGGTTAGTTGACTTGGTACCTAGCCAGTTAGTTGAGTGGCTAGTTAGCCAGTTAGTTGAATGTCTACCTAACTTGTTAGTTGACTGGCTAGTTAAATGGTTAGTTTACTGGCTACCTAGCTGGTTAGTTGACTGGCTACCCAGCCGGTTAGTTTATTGTCTACCTGGGCAGTTAGTTAACTGGCTTTCTAGCCAGTTATTTGACTGGCTAATTAGCCTGTAGTTGACTGGCTACCTACCTGGTTAATTGACTGGCTACTTTGCCTGTTAGTTGACTGGTTACCTAACTGGTTATTTGACTGGCTTGTTAACCCATTAGTTGACTGGCTACCTGGCCGGTTAGTTGACTGGCTACCTAACTGGTTAGTTGACTTGCTACCTAGCCTGTTATTTGACTGCTAGTTAGCTGGTAGTTGACTGGCTACCCTAGCCTGTTAGTTGACTGGCTAGTTAGCCAGTTAGTTGACAGGCTTCCTAGCTGGTTAGTTGTCTGCCTAGTTAGCCGGTTAGTTGACTGGCTAGTTAGCCAGTTAGTTGTCTGTCTCCCTAGATGGGTAGTTCACTGGCTATCTAGTCGGTAAGTTGACTGGCTATTTAGCCAGTTAGTTGACTGGCTACCTAGCCAGTTAGTTGACTGGCTAGTTAGCCAGTTAGTTGACTGGCTACTAGCTGTTCGTTGACTGGCTACCCAGCCGTTAGTTGACTGGCTACCTAGCTGGTTAGTTGACTGGCTACCTAGCTGGTTACTTGACTGCTACCTAGCCTGTTAGTTGACTGCTACGTAGCTGTTTAGTTGACTGGCTACTCTAGCCTGTTCGGTGACTGGCTAACAATGGTTAGTTGACTGGTTAGTTAGCGGGTTAGTTGACTGACTAGTTATCCGGTTAGTTGACTGACTATCTAGCCGGTTAGTAGACTGCCTATCTATAAGGTTATTTTACTGGCTATCTAGCCGGTTAGTTGCCTCCCTATCTATCTGGTTAATTTACTGGTTATCTTGCTGGTTAGTTGACTGGATATCATGCCGGTTAGTTGACTGGCTACCTAGCCAGTTGGTTGACTGCCTAACTAGTCCGTTAGTTGACTGGTTATATAGCCGGTTAGTTTACTGCCTATCTAGCCTGTTAGTAGACTGCCTGTTAGCCAGTTAGTTGACTGGCTATCTAGCCTGTGAGTTGACTGGCTATCTAGCCAGTTAGTTGACTGGCTAGTCAGATGGTTAGTTGACTGGCTATCTAGCCAGTTACTTGCCTGGCTATCTAGCCATTTAACTGACTGTATATCTAGTTGGTAACTTTCTTTCCTGTCTAGCCGGTTAGTTGAATGCCTATCTAGTCAGTTAGTTGACTGACTAGTTAGCCGGTTAGTTGACTGGCTATCTAGCCGGTTAGTTGACTGCATATCTAGCCAGTTAGTTGGCTGGCTATCTAGTCATTTAGTTGACTCACTATCTAGCCAGTTAGTTGACTGCCTGTCTAGCTGGTTAGTTGACTGGCTACCTAGCCTGTTATTTGACAGGCTAGTTACCCAGTTACTTGACTGGCTACCTAGCCGGTTCAATGAATAGCTTCCTAGTCGGTTAGTTTACT
>JAPVLO010001528.1:70000-76301 GCA_027257055.1 Cephalopachus bancanus | reverse complement strand
TGAAAAAAAGCCACTGCACCCTGGGTGACAGAGTGAGACTCCACTAAAAAAAAAAAATAATAGGGCTGAGAGGGGTGGCCACATCTCAATCCCAAACCTTTGGGAGGCCAAGGTAAGAATTGCCTGAGCCCTGGGTTTGAAACCAACCTGGGAAATTGACGAGACCTCATCTCTAAATAAGTAAAAAATTACCCCGGCAGGTGGCACTGCCTGCGTTCCAGCTATTTGGGAAAGCTGGGCAAAGCGCTGAGCCCAGAAAGTCAGGCGCGGGGGCCCGGGAAAGCGTGCCACTGCCCTCCAGCCTGGGTGACAGAATGAGACTCCAACTCAAAATAATAATAATAATAATAATAATTTGCATTTCTTTTTTTTTTTTTTTTTTGAGTTGGAGTCTCACTCTGTCACCCAGTCTGGAGAGCAGTGGCATGCTTATGGCCACCGCAGCCTTGACCCACAGGGGTTCAGTTGATCCTTACACCTCAGCCTTCTAAGCAGCTGGAATTACAGGCACACGCCACCATACCCAGCTAATTTTTTGACTTATTGTATAAATGAGGTCTCACCAAGTTGCCCAGGCTGGTTTCAAACCCGTGGGCTCAGGCAATCCTCTCACTTCATTCAGCCTCCCAAAATGCTGGGATTATGTGCCTGGCCTAATAATTTGCATTTCTAACAGGTTCCCATGTAATGCTGACGCTGGTGGTCTGGAGAAAACAATTTGAGAACCATTGACCTTGTGGATAGTGTGGAGATGTTGGCAGTGGTGGTGGTGACAGTGATGACGGTCATGACGGTGGTGGTGGTGAAGGTGTAATACCATAAAACGCTACAGGCAATAATACTCAGTGATCTATCACAGAAACAAAGAACTGAGTACCACATGTTCTCACTCATAAGCGGACCCTGAACATTTACCATAATGCTATAAGAAAGGAATTGGGAGCCGGGCTCGGTGGCTCAGCCTGTAATCCCGTGCCTTTGGAGGCTGAGGTGAGTGATTGCCTGAGTCCGCGGGTTCGAGACCGCCTGGGCAGCGAGACCTCATCTCTACAATAAATCAAAAAATCACCCGGGGCATGGTAGCGCATGCCTGAAATTCTGGCTACTCGGAAGGCGGAGGCGGAAGGATCCCCGGGAGCCCAGCAGGCGAGGCTGGGGGCCGGAAGCGGCCACTGCACTCCAGTCTGGGCGACAGAGTGAGACTCCAACTCAAAAAAAAAAAAAAGAAAGGAATTGGGACCAGGAGCAATGGCTCAAGTCTATAATCCCAGCATTTTGGGAGGCCAAGGTGAGAGGATTGCTTGAGCTCAGGGGTTTGAGGCCAGCCTGGGTAACTTGGTGAGATCTCATCTCTATAATAAATCAAAAATAAATAAATAAATTAGCCGGGCATGGTGGCGCACACCTGTGGTTCCAGCTACTTGGAAGGCTTAGTCAGAAGGATCGCTGAGCCAAGCAGGTCGAGGCTGCGGTAGCCGTGAGTGTGCCACTGCACTCCAACCTGGGCCACAGAGTGAGACTCCAACTCAAAAAAAAAAAAAAGAAGAAGAAAGGAATTGGCAGTAGCAGGATACTGCCAAGGGAGTGGGGGTAGGGTACCTGATCTCAAACCAGGCAAAGTGGGACCAAACGGAGACTCAAACTTTACCTGTACATGTCCACTTGTATACCTAATCCTGAACTGTACCACACATCTTTATTTTATTTATTTTTTTTGAGTTGGAGTCTCACTCGGTCACCCAGGATGGAGTGCAGTAGCACGCTCACGGCCATCCCAGCATTGACCTGCTGGGCTCCAGGGATCCTTCTACCTCAGCCTTCCAAGTAGCCGGAACTACAGGCACACAATACGATTCCCAGCTACATTTTTTTATTTATTGTAGAGACGAGGTACCGCCAAGTTGCCGGGGCTGGTCTCAAGCCCGTGGACTCAGGCAATCCACTCACCTCGGCCTCCCAAAGTGCTGGGATTACAGGCTGAACCACTGAGACCGGCCACCCCACATCTTAGAGTTAAAATAAAAATAAAAATAAACCAGGCGTGGTGGCTCATGCCTGTAATACCAGCACTTTGGGAGACGGAGGTGAGAGAATTACCTGACTCGGGGGTTCGAGACCAGCCTGAGCAACATGGCGAGACCTCATCTCCATAATCAATCAAAAAATTAGCCAGGCATAGCGGCACTTGCCTGTGGTTCCAGCTACTTGGAAGACTGAGGTGGAAGGATCACCTGAGCCCAGCAGGTCGAGGCTGCGGTGGGCATGAGCAGTGTGCCACTGCACTCCAGCCTGGGTGACAGAGTAAGACTCCAACTCAAAAATAAAAAATAAATAAAAATAAAAAAAAGGCTGGGCGCGGAGGTCAAGCCTGTAATCCCAGCACTTTGGGAGCCTGAGATGAGAGGACTGCTTGAGTCCAGGGTTTCAAGACCAACCTGGGCAACTTGGTGAGTCCTCGTCTCTACAATAAACAAAAAAAATTAGCCGAGCGTGATGGTGCATGCCTGTAGTATCAGCTACTTGGAAGGCTGAGGCGGAAGGATCACCTGAGCCCAGCAAGTCGAGGCTGCAGTGGCCATGAGCAGCGTGCTACTGCACTCCAACTTGGGCAACAGAGTGAGACTCAGACTCAAAAGAAAGAAAATAGAATAAAAAATAACAATAAAAGCTATAGGCAACTCTCAAACAGGTGAGGTTGAGGAATTACTGGGTCCATGTCAATTGGGAGAATGATGCCGTACATATTAAGGCACCATGGAGAGCAAAAACAAAGTTATATCAAATACAAGCCCTACATCAAAATGTGTGAGGGCAGCCTTTAGAAACCACCGATGAAGGCTTGCAATCAAGTTGCTTCTCACTTGAGTAATGTTATACAATCCCTTTCAGGATTAGTAACAGTAGGAATGGATACATTTGGAATGATTAATGAATGAAGAGACTGAATATACAGGGGGACAATGGCCAGACCATATATGATAACATATAACTGTGAGCCATAACCTCTGCAGCAACAGGCCTGGAACGTCAGGATTTGGCCAATGACTGCCAGATGCCCTAGTTTTCTCTCCCACTCTCAATTCAGAATAAGAAAAGCCAACATCCTCTCCAAATCAGCACATAAGACACCCCCGTCTTCAGCTTCCTGCTGCCAATAACTTCCAATCAGAGCCCATCTGAAACCTTTCCTTTTTTTCTTTTTGATTCAGAGTCTCACTCCATCGCCCAAGTGGAGTGCAGTGGCACGCTCCCAGCCACCACAGCCTCGACCTGCTGGGCTCATGCGGTCCTTCCACCTCAGCCTTCCAAGTAGCTGGAACTATAGGAGTACGCCACCATGCCCCGCTAATTTTTTGATTTACTGTAGAGACGAGATCTCGTCAAGTTGCCCAGGCTGGTCTCGAACCCATGGGCTCAGGCAATCTTCTCACCTCGGCCTCCCCAAGTGCTAGGATTATACATGGGAACCACCATACCCGGTCTCCTTTTTTTCCTATAGAAATCTTTCCACCTGCATTTGAGTCTCCATGGCTATTTGCCAATTGCAAGGGATGGTGGCTGACTTCCTCGCCATAGAAAGTGCTCAATAAACAGCTCTGCTTTTCATCTGGGTGACTTTCATTGATTTCCATAGAATCTTCTCAAGCGTGGAAAGCCAGCAAATTGTTAATCATTTGCAGTTCTTGAAAGATTCCTGCTGGTGATCACTCTAGTCCCACTAGATGGCACCATTCACTTGGGAAGTGCCACCAAAACTTCCCCAGGGGTTTCCAGACACGGTAGGAAAAAAGAGGGAAGGGGAAAGGAGCAAAGGCCCATCTGGCTGTGCTTCTCTTTTTTTTTTTTTTGAGTTGGAGTCTCACTCTGTCACCCAGACTGGAGTGCAGTGGCCGCTCCCGGCCACCGCAGCCTCGACCTGCTGGGCTCCGGCGAGCCTTCCACCTCAACCTTCCCAGTAGCCGGAATTACAGGCATGCGCTACCACGCCCGGCTGATTTTTTGATTTATTGTACAGATGCGGTCTCGCCAATGAGCCAAATGACCAGGATGTTCGTATCTCCCATTCAACATTGTTACATGGCAGACATGATGCAGGGCAAGTACTGGTTCAAGTACCATGAGGAACAGGCATGGAGATGGGGAATTGGCTGGCTCTGGGTTTCCGCTTTTTTTTTCAGAGAGAAGGCCTCACTTTGTTGCCCAGGCTGGAGTGCAGCGATGTGATCATAGCTCACTGCAATCTCCGTGTCCTGGGTTCAAGGGATCCTCCCGCTTCAGCCTCCCGAGCAGCTGGGACTACAGGCACTAACCACCACACCTGGCTTGTTTTTTTGTTTTTAAGAGGCACTTAAAAATACTATGTTAGCCAGGCTCGGTGGCTCAGCCTGTAATCCTGTGCCTTTGGGAGGCTGAGGTGAGTGGATTGCCTGAGCCCGCGGGTTCGAGACCCGCCTGGGCAGTGAGACCTCATCTCTACAATAAATCAAAAAATCAGCCGGGCGTGGTAGCATGCGCCTGTAATTTCGTCTACCCGGAAGGCTGAGGCAGAAGGATCGCCGGAGCCCTGCAGGCGAGGCTGCGGTGGCTGGGAGCGGCCACTGCACTCCAGTCTGGGCGACCGAGTGAGACTCCACCTCAAAAAAAAACAACAACAACAACAAAAAATAAAACACTATGTTGCCCAGGCTGGTCTTGAACTCTTGGCCTCAAGCAAGCCTCCCACCTTGGCTTCCCAAAGTGCTATCATTACAAGCATGAACCACTACACCCAGTCAACATTTTGACATTCTAGACAGGATAATTTTGTGTGTGGTGGGGAAACGGAGTCTGTCCTGTACATAGTAGGATGTTTTGTAGTGTCTCTGGCCTATATCCACATGATGCCAGAAACATTCCCCATCTTTTTTTTTTTTTTCAGTAAAAGTCTCATTCTCTGAGCCGGGGTCGGTGACTCAGCCTGTAATCCCAGCGTTTTGGGAAGCTGAGGTGAGTGGATTGCCTGAGCCTGTGGGTTCGAGACCCACCTGGGCAACTTGGCGAGACCTCATCTCTACAATAAATCAAAAAATTAGCCAGACGTGGTAGCGCGCGCCTGTAGTTCCAACTACTTGGAAGGCTGAGGTGGAAGGATTGCCGGAGCCCAGCAGGTCGAGGCTGCGGTGGCCGGGAGCGTGCCACTGCACTCTAGTCTGGGCGACAGAGTGAGACTCCAACTCAAAAAAAAGTCTCACCCTGGCATCCAGGCTGAAGGGCAGTGGCATGCTCCCAGCCACCGCAGCCTCGATCTGTTGGACTCAGGCGATCCTTCTGCCTCAGCCTTCCAAATAGCTGGAACTACTGGCACACGCCACCATCCTCAGCTAATTTTTTGATTTATTGTAGAGACGGGGGGGGGTCTCACCAAGTTGCCCAGACTGGTCTCGAACCCATGGGCTCAGGCAATCCTCTCACCTTGGCCTCCCAAAGTGCTGGGATTATAGGCGTGAACCACCGAACCTGGCCTAACACTCCCCATATAAATTCATTCAAGTAAGTATAACGAAACACCATAAACTGGGTGTTTTTTCCCCTCTCCCCTCAACTGGGTGGCCTTTAAATAGTCAGTATTTATTTCTTACAGTTCTGGAAGCTGGAAAGTTCAACAGCCAGGTGACAGCATGGTCAGGTTTGGTGAGGACCTGCTTCTGGACTGCAGCGGAAAGAGAGCTCTTTGGGTCTCTTTTTTTTTTTTCTTTCTTTCTTTCTTTTTTTTTTTTAGAAAGCAGGATCTGGCTGGGCAAGGTGGCTCATGCCTATCATCCCAACACTTTGGGAGACCAAGGTGAGAGGATTGCCTGAGCCCATGGATTCAAGACCAGCCTGGGCAACATGGTGAGATCTTATCTCTATGATAAATCAAGAAAAATTAGCCAGATATGGTGGCACATGCCTGTGATTCCAGCTACTTGGAAGGCTGAGCCAAAAGGATCGCCTGAGCCCAGTAGGTCAAGGCTGTGGTGGCCATGAGTGTGCCACTGCACTCCAGCCTGGGTGACAGAATGAGACTCCAACTCAAAAAACAAAACAAAAAAAAAACAGAAGCCAGGCGTGGTAGCTCATGCCTGTAATCCCAGCACTTTGGGAGGTGGAGGCGAGAGGATTACCTGAGCTCAGGGGTTCAAGACCAGCCTGGGCAACTTGGCGAGACCTCCTCTCTATAATAAATCAAAACATTAGCCAGGCGTGGTGGCTCATGCCTGCAGTTCCAGCTACTTGGAAGGCTGAAGCGGAAGGATCGCCTGAGCCCAACAGGTCGAGGCTG